>JAWPHD010002847.1:0-238741 GCA_037043455.1 Cyrtodaria siliqua | reverse complement strand
TCCCTTCATTGTCTTGAACAAAACAACATAAATCCCTTCATTGTCTTGAACAAAACAACATAAATCCCTTCATTGTCGTGAACAAAACAACATAAATCCCTTCATTGTCTTGAACAAAACAACATAAATCCCTTCATTGTCTTGAACAAAGCAACATAAATCCCTTCATTGTCTTGAACAAAACAACATAAATCCCTTCATTGTCTTGAACAAAACAACATAAATCCCTTCATTGTCTTGAACAAAACAACATAAATCCCTTCATTGTCTTGAACAAAACAACATAAATCCCTTCATTGTCTTGAACAAAACAACATAAATCCCTTCATTGTCTTGAACAAAGCAATGCACTATACTTGATTTCCGTTTATTAGCAAATGTGTATGACAGGGTCATAACCTCTTTTGATAAACCTTTTAACAAGTTAAACAAAGATAGTATAAAAGTGATCATGACCAAGGATCTTACGAAGTTTGTAAATCACTTCACCATAGAAATCAGGTTGTAATAGTCCTTGTCGCAGAAGAGTTGTTCTTAAATTACTTTTATATTTGAAAAGAAGATCAGGGTTACGAAGTTTATGGATCCGGTAACCCTGATGCAGTAGCTTTTTAGTTAAACAAAGAGTACGAATATTAAAGTCCTGAACTCCAGTACAACTCTAGAAACACGAATAATTTGAGACACATAGACCCCATAAGAAGTTGCTCGGAAACATACCCATCTAAACGGAGATAATTAACAATATCAAAATTAAAATCATCTCTCTTGTCATATGTTTTGCTAATTATTTCACCATTTTCAATGGAGAGATGTAAATCAAGTAAAAAAGCGTTAGTATCAGATATATTAGCTTTGCTAAGTTGAAGTTCTTTAGGGTATACATTATTAACCATAGTAGGAAAAAAGAGTTGTCAATGTATAAGTTGTGAAAGCCATTATGCAAGTACTTAATGACTTGGCAGAAGCCAGAGAAACAAGAGAAAAAACATTAAGGGTACGACAAGATTTAAGACTAACATCAAAAGCTACCATCTTTTGAGGATTAAGGTAGACGTAATCAAATTAACTAAATTAAATACATTAATTGTAAGCAGTGTACTGTTTCGTAAATCATTGACGCGTTTACAGTATATTTATTCAAAACATGTCACTTGTATATATATTTTAGTCAAGTTGTCCTATATTAGTTTATTATACGAACACAATTTTGTGTCTTCCGTGCGTTTTATGTTAGAACCCACACAAGTAAATTGAGCGTTATAATGATTCGTTTTGTACTTTAAATTGGACTAAGTATGTATCATTTCTTTTGTATTAGGCACACAGACTGTAGGCGCATATGATATCAACTGCTTTTCAAAGAGTAACAATGGTAAATGCAACGAATGCTTTCCCGGATACTTTCTTAGAGATGCCGAACGTTGTATTCCGTGTATGTATGGCTGCGGCGCATGTACAGATCTAACAAGCTGTTCAAAATGCTTAGAGGGGCTTTATTATGATGCATATACGAATATATGTAAATCATGTCAAAACACATGCACACGTTGTGTTTCTCAATTGAATAATTGTTCCGCGTGCAAACCTGGATACTATGGAAAAGCTTGTCAAAATATTTGTGCTTTATGTCAAAATAGCCAATGTTCAAAAGACGAGTGTTTATTTGGATGCCGAACTGGTTATTATAGAGAAGGTAACGGGGGATGCAATGAATGTAGACTATGTAGAAATGGTATATGTTCTAAAGACAATTGCACAGATGGATGCAAAACTGGTTACTTTGAAGACTATAATGGAGGTTGTCAGAAATGTTATCCGTTATGCTCTTCGTGCTCTGAGAGATACACGTGTGACCAATGTGTTCCAGGAGCATGGGGTCACACTTGTCAGAATTTTTGTAGAAATTGCAAACATGACGTATGTGATTTTTACACAGGCATGTGTACAAGTGGGTGTAAAGATGGCTCGTATTTTAATTCAACTAGTATATGTTCCTCATGCCAATCTGGTTGTAGTTCTTGCACCTCTGCAGTGGGCTGTGAATCATGTGAAAATGGTAGCTGGGGTGCACACTGTCAGTTAGTATGTGATAATTGTAGAGACAATATATGTCACAAACCAACGGGTGTTTGTAAGTATGGTTGTAAGAATGGATATTTTATGACTCCCGATGACGCCTGCAATGCATGTGATCCTGTATGTACAACATGTAGTTCAAATGTAAACTGCACTTCATGTGTTAATAGGAGATACGGTGAACGGTGTCAAAATAAATGTGATTCTCCGTGTATAACGTGCGTTTCGGATGTAAATTGTACGGCGTGTATAGATGGGATATACGGCGAAAGCTGTCAAAGTACGTGTGATTCTCGGTGTGTTTCGTGCATCTCGGATGTAAATTGCACGACATGTGTTGAGGGAAGATTCGGCATACAATGTCAAAATAAGTGTGACTCACGATGTAAAACGTGTTTATCGGAAATAACTTGCACGGCATGTGTTGAGGGAAGATACGGCCTACGATGTCAAAATAAGTGTTACTCACAGTGCAAATCGTGCGTCTCGGATGTAAATTGCACTTCATGTAATGAGGGAAGATACGGTGAACGGTGTCAACATAAATGTGACACTCAATTTGCATTGTGCATTACAAATGAACATGGAGCGTCATGTATTATTGGGACATACGGAGAACGGTGTCAGAATATGTGCGATTCACTGTGTAAAACGTGCGTCTCGGGTGTAAACTGCACTTCATGTATTGATGGGAGATACGGTGAACGGTGTCAAAATAAGTGTGACTCTCGGTGTAAAAAGTGCGTTTCGGAAATAAATTGCACGACATGTGTTGGAGGAAGATTCGGCATACGATGTCAAAATGAGTGTGACTTACGGTGCAAAACGTGTGTCTCGGAAATAACTTGCACGGCATGTGGTGATGGAAGATATGGTGAACGGTGTCAAAATAAGTGCCCCTCTTGGTGTATAACGTGCGTTTCAGATGTAAATTGCACTTCGTGTATTGAGGGAAGATACGGTGAACGGTGTCAAGATAAATGTGACACTCAATTTGCTTCGTGCATTACAAATGATCATGTCGCGTCATGTATTGATGGGAGATACGGTGAACGGTGTCAAAATAAGTGTGACTCTGACTGTAAAACGTGCGTCTCGGGTGTAAATTGCTCTTCATGTATTAATGGGAGATACGGTGAACGATGTCAAAAAACGTGTGCTTCTCGGTGTACGTCATGCGTCTCGTATGTAAACTGCGATTCGTGCATTGATGGAAGATACGGTGAACGGTGTCAACATGTATGTGATAGCAAGTGCAAGGCATGTCATGGTTCAAGTACAACGTGTACAGACTGTTTCGAAGGAAACTATTTAAATAATTCTTACTGTCACCAATGTCAATCTCGATATTATCACTATCAATACCAATGTCACCCATGTCCGCGTAACTGCATCAATTGCACGTCTCAGCTGTTATGTGATACATGTATTGAAGGCTATTTTGGTGATACGTGCAGCGAGACATGTCAGGAAGGTTATTATTTACATGGACACATATGTCTAAATTGTTTAGAAATGTGTCAAGAAAATACAACGTGTGAACCATCAGAAGGCAGGACAACCAATGGTACGTGCACACGCGGCTGTGTCGATAGTTATAGAGAAAAGATATGTGGTCAAGGTAATACGTAACTAAACATGTTCCTATATTTCATATTACTGTTTAAAAATATGATAATAAATGCATTTTTTTAAATAAACTAATTAATGAATAAAGCAGTCTCTGAGTGGTATATGTCTTAATATTTCTAAAGACGCATAAACATACCGGTAGGTGGAAAGTCTTCTTAATATAAAAAACAACTAGACAAAGATTTATATGTTAGCATAATATAAGACCTTTTAAAAATCTAAAATATGATATAGCAACGCTTTTCGGGTTTCTAATAGTATAACGCGGATGGGGTATGGCAAAATACCCGTGTAAAGACGGGACACGATTTAAGACATGCCTGACAAGATTGAAGATAAAAGTCGAACAGGAAATAAAGCATCCAAGGACCATAGTCGACCACAAACACGCACAGAAAAAACAACTACAACGATGAATAACACAAGATATGACATCATAAATCACAGACATAATAGGGTTGACAATAGGGCTATCGTCTTAGAACGGTCAGTGGCAAAAAAGACGACTCTGGTGATTTAAACTGGGTTTCAGTATGCACTAAATCTCACACCAATTTAGGCAAAAATCCGTGTTCGACTTTTGTTCACTTACATATGTTTATGAATGAACAAAATGGCCGAAGAAAACTTCAAGGTGTCAAAGAAGTTATTTAGTTTTTCTTAAAAACTGGCTTGAATTTCGACTTAATATTCTAACATATTGTTAATCAATGTGTATGCATTTAATCGAAGACAAAACGCAATTATCATGTTCTGTAATTATTTTGGTTGCAGGTAATTAAGTACCCATATACTGACCTTATTCGGTATACCTAAAGTGAACTATATTTTAAGTTTTATATGTATAGAAATATAAAAAGATCGGACAGGGAAAGTAGCATTCAAGGAGGACAGTAAACCACAAAACACAGAAACAAACACGCAAACAGACAAACAAGAAGGCAAAAGCAATAATAAATGCAAACGACATCACAAACACAAAAAGGGTTGACAATAGGGCTACCGCCTTGGAACGGTCAGTGGCAAAGTAGGCCACTGGGGGTTTAAACCGGTTCTAGGGTGCACCAAACCTCACACTTACCCTACTGTCAACCCATTAAAACAGGACAGTGTAAATAAAGAAATCCCCGCCATGATCTAATCTCTAACCAACAAGGCAGCATCAATAGGCAATATAAGTAAAACACAAATATGCTCGTGTAAATATAATACAAAAAAACAATAGCCTAGAAAGCCACAATGAAGGTACTCAATATGGTGTGTTACAAATGTGTAAGACCGTCTATTGTTTAGGTTTCAACAACCACTGGAAATTTATTTCAAAACATTGGCGAACCCATAATGTATGCGTATATTCGATACATTCTATATCATTTTAAAAATGTGCTTACAACGTAAAAACATTAAATATTTAACAAATAATATACACCAGCTGCATCGATTATGATAATCGCGCTATGCATTGAGACATACATTTGGATGTTAACTGTTTGGCAGCCTTCACGATGCCACAATCAGTGTGAAATTGAAATGAACAGACTCAATAAAACCGAGTATGCTGCTTTTCTCTCTGTTTGTGTGTGTTGCTTCCAAAGGGATCTCGTTTACAGTATTTATTGACATTCACGAAAGAAGAGAATACAGCTTAATAAGCCGGTGCTTCCAAGGCGATAAAGATGTCGCGTTTTATATTTTCTCTGATGAATAGACTAAAAAAAAACGAGTCTGCTATTTCTCTCTCTCTTGTTTGTGCTTGTTGCTTCCAAGGGATCATTTTTCAGTATTTATTAACGAAATATTGTATAGAAGATGAATGAACGTATAACTCAACTCAGAAGATGAAAATTTAAAATCATGTTGATGTATTACTCTTTTTCTTTTGCTATAATACTTTTCGTTTTTGGTAATTTCAGGGTCACAAGCTCACACAGATGATGGGTATGTAATCATATATGCTGGTGTTGGAGCAGCCTTGGTAATGATTGTTATTGGACTTGTAGTTGCATTAACATATACATGGTATGTTCCATTACGTTTATTTACCCAACTTTCGCAATAATATGTGCTCGTCCATTGTTAAAGCGAACTTGTCAAAAGACTCAGAATGGTACCGTTTTCGTTTTAGATTTTATATATGCATGATCATGTTTGTATTTCATTGATATCATCTATTAATGCTGCCTTGTTTGTTAGAATACATAGACTGGCGAGGATTTCCTTATTTACACTGTCCCTTTCAATTGGGAGGACAATGTGGTAAGAGTGAGGTTTGACAGACCCACTGACAGACCCACTGATCCTAGACGGTATCCCTGTTTTCAACACTTCTATGTTTTTCATGTCGCACACTTTGCTTCTATTTATCATTGTTATTGGTGATTCTTTTCAGTGCTTCTTTTTTATTTAAATGATATTTATCAGTATTCCATATATGGTAATTTGGAACTAAGACGTCACAGTCCTCAAAACGGCGGCTCCCATATCCGTTTTAGCACAACCTTCAAATGGTCATATCTTTTTTGTTTATCATCCGATTTTGATAATTCTTTCACCATTTTCCAATTTGGCTGTGTCGTTAAATTCCCTTTAGATAATCACTTTTTTTCTTTTCCACCAAATATTGTTTTCGTTACCATATAACTCCTTTAATATCAATACTGAACTTAAATAGGATTTTCAAAGGCATATATATATATATACAATGATGACAATAATAGGCGTATATGTGGCTTTACCTGTATTTACATGCCCGATGTAATTACAAACAGTCCATAGCTCAAGTGGTAAGAGAGATGTTTGGTTCACCGTTTAAACACCTATCGAACTTTTATGGAACTGACGGTTCCAAGACAAACTCATATCGTCATCTTTTATTCTTTTTTTCTTCATATTTTTGATGTCTACTCCTTACTTGTAAAATAAATAGTTCAAGTATTGTTTGTTTAAAATAAGTATTCTTGCATGTCTGTGTTCTGGGACTGCTATACGTTCTGGTCGACCGTTGTATCTAATTGTATTGCACATGTAGATCCTATCGCACATTTAGAGTGTGAATAATATATACTGTTATTTTATATTTCGCAGGAAAAGAAAACAAACTGGAACATTTCACCAGAACGCAGGCATTCCGGGCGATAACTTAGAAATAAATATGGGTATGTTGCTGTTCTAGTTTTGCTTTTCAGGCGTGATTTACTTGGTTAAACTCTAGTTCAATTTCATGAAATATGGGAAATATAGTTGTCGTAAAAATATATGACTAACCGTCGGTAAAATTGTCACGGCACACGGTATGCCTTACACAATATAATAATTGCTTTGTAACTTTTTTTTAGACTTTTATATTCTATATAAATAATCATTTACGTGTTTTACATTGCCTAATAATGCTGCCTTGTTTGTTATAGAATATAACCTGGCGGGGATATCTTTATTTACACTATCCGGTTTTATTTGGATGACAATAGGGTAAGAGTTTGGTGCAACCCTAGAACCTGGTTTAAACCCGCAGCTGCCATATTTGCAACTGACCGTTCCAAGGCGGTAGCCCTATTGTCAAAAAAAGAGTAAACACAAAAAGCCTAGAAAGCAAACTTAGGAATCTTTTAAAACGTCGACCGAGCCAACTTCATCGGTATGCCACAGTGTAGCAACGGGCCTGCAAATGTTTTGATTTTAGATTGGTGCAAGTTTCCGCTGGATGAACGGGTTTCGTAAAAATGCATGTTTTTAAAATCCTGATTACTTTCATTTTTAACGATATGAATTTAGTCGAACAAATTAATTGCAGATATACAACTGGTGGAAATTGAGTTGCCAAATAACTACGATACGCATGTGTACGAGGACATTGAGGAAGTTGTTAGAGACATGAATGGACACAAAGACATGGAATGTGGCGATATAGATGCATACCTTCACCCTATCTACAAAGAATGCCAAGTAGATACAGGCAAGTCAATCATAATACTATTTTGTTAATCAAATGAACACTTATCAATTTGTTAAACACTGTGATTGCAGTGGCATAATTTAAGGTTAGAGGGCTCCATACAAGAAAAATGACACCGAATATTTATAATTCATAGTTGTGCTATAGATGAGAGATCCTATCTTCACCCTATCTACAAAGAATGCCAAGTAGATACAGGCAAGTTAATCATAATACTATTTTGCTAATCAAATGAACACTTATCAATTTGTGATTGCATTGGCATAATTTAAGGTTAGAGGACTTCATATGAGAAAAATGACACCTAATATTTATAAGTCATTGTTGTGCTATAGATGAGAGATCATATCATATTATATTCCCATACGTGTCTAGGTTGTAATGGTGGTGCAAGGTCCCATGTTGGATTTACCCATTATATATTAATGTAGTTGTGAATGTCTTTTCTTTGGAATAATTAAGGAATAAATGCAGACATACACGCGATGGAAATCAAGAGACCAAATCCTGCTGACGCACGCATATGTGAGGAAATGCAGGAGGCTGTTACAGACAGGAACGGACACCATGAAACGAACTGTGACGATATAGACAATGATGCATACCTTCACCCTATCTTCAACGGATGCAATTTAGATATAGGCAAGTCATGTCTAATAATAGGGTCTTACCAATTAAACATTTAGCATCAGTTAAACACTATGATTGTAGTGAAATTCGTGAATGTATATGACCAATAATTGCAATCTAGAAGATAACAGCGAAAATCGGCTTACATGTGTAAGATATAGTTAACTTTACAATTAAGAGTTGGGCGCTCAATTTGATAATAATGACAAAAACACTTTCATTGGTGAGAGCAAATATGGTATATTTCTAACTCATCTAGTAGTTAATGTTGCAGCCAGGTAACATACAGGATTCACGCGTTATATATATATTTCTATGTATTCACTTTTCTTTGGGGTAATGCAGACATACACATGATGAGAACCGAGAAACCTAATCCTAATGATGCACGCATGAACGTGATATCTGAGACATTGGACAAAGATACGAGTGGAAACCGTGACATAGTATGCGGAGATAAAGACAATGAAGAAGAAAATGATTCATACATACATCCAATATATAAGGAACATACTTTGGATACAGGCATGTACATTATATATGAGTTAATTTGCATTTGCATGTCTATTGAACTCCTCTCAAAGTTTTCGTTTTCCTATTGCATATTGGATATGAATTCCTTGTCTGTTGAACTCTTCTTACTGTTTTCGTTTGCCAACAGCACATTCGTTATGAATTCATTCCTTCCACAGTTTTCGTTTGCCTGATGCATATTGGTTATGAATTCCGTATCTTTTGAACTTCTCTCACAGTTTTCGTTAGCCTACTGCGAATTGATTATGTATTCCTTGTCAATTGAACTCCTCCTACATTTTTCGTTAGCATACTGCATTATGAATTCTATATCTGTTGAATTTCTCTCACAGTTTTCGGTTGCAAACAGCACATTGGTTATGAATTCCTTGTCTGTTGAACTCCTTTCACAGTTTTCGTTTGCCTATTACACATTGGTTATGAAGTCCTTGTCTGTTGAACTACTCCCACAGTTTTCGTTTACCTACTGCACATTGGTTATGAATTCCTTGTCTGTTTAACTCCTCCCTTATTTTTTTCGATTGCCTGCTACACATTGAGTATGAATTCCGTGACTTTTAAACTCCTCTCACAGTTTTCATATCACACCCTGTATGAGCCCGAGACCTTCATATCAGCCCGAGGGCCGATGCAAGGTATGATATGAAAATGCCCATTTCTTATACTATCTATCATATACTTTTCAAAAAAAAGGGCCAGATTTTTGTTCTATTTTCATGCGTTTAATATCTTTTAACTTACTATAAAAATATATATAAAAGGGCCGCCCCTAAAAAGTGTTTCTTCTATGTTGGTGCGATTAGATACATTTAATACTTTAACATAAAAGGGATCAGTCCCTAAAACGTTTTTTCTTCTATTTTTATACGGTTTAGAACCTTTTGAGACTCACTAAAAACATATATTTAAAAAAGGGCCAGCCCCATAACATATATTTTCTTCTATTTGTATGCTTTAGAGTCAGTTAAGACTTTATTTAAACAGAAGAAGAAAAGGGCCAGCCCCTAAACATGCTAAATCATTTTTTCTTCTCTTTTTATACGTTTTAGTAACTTTTAAAACGTTTACCAAAAGCGGTCAGCCCCTAGACAGTTAAAGGCGCCAGCCCCTAAAATGTTTGTTCTACTATTGTTATTCAGTTAGATCATTTTCAGACTTTTACTAAAAAATGTTGTTGTATTTAAAAAGTGTTTTTTTCTATTGTATGCGTAATTAGAGCCCTTTAATACTTCTAATAACAAAATAGATAAAATAAAAAATTGACCAGATCCTAAAAGATTTTTCCAACGTTTTAAGACATTTACCAAAAAAGTGTAAAAGTCTTATCGGCTGATATGAGATGTGAAACCTAGAACGTATTGTACACGCATAATGTTCATATTTGTAGCAAGTAAATAATAAATAAACATATTAGTATTGTTCATACATATGTCCGCTTTTAAAGTGGCTGACCTCCTGTACTGAGCTATACATTCAAGTTGAATTAATTGGGTTTTGCGGTGCACCAACATAAAACGGTTACTAGTATATGGCGCCAACAGGAAGCATTACGTGGCCCGAATATTAACTTTCATACCCCATGCAACCCCTTTTTCAAGAAGCGAAAATGGGGTTGACAGGGGCATGAAATAAAACCTTAATTTCGGCTTAAAACGTTTGATTATTGTAAAATTAAAACATTTAATAGTTAATTATAAACACGTTACTGCATTTTTCAGTAAAGACATGTCTGCATTTTTCAGTAAAGACATGTTTTAAAACATGTTTTATTGTCGAAATAGCCGTTATAAAATCCTGCTAATATAAGCTTTCCAATGGCTGAATAGAATTAAGGCGGGACCACGTAATGAAACATTCCAGTACGTTGTTCTATTTACATCGAGATAAAAAATATGCAGAATGGGCATGTAGCCTTCTCACCTGCAGAATGGGCATGCAGCCTTCTCATCTGCAGAATGGGCATGCAGCCTTCTCATCTGCAGAATGGGCATGCAGCCTTCTCATCTGCAGAATGGGCATGCAGCCTTCTCATCTGCAGATGGGTACGCTGCCTTCTCATCTGCAGAATGGGCATGTAGCCTTCTCATCTGCAGAATGGGCACGCAGCCTTCTCATCTGCAGAATGGGCATGTAGCCTTCTCATCTGCAGAATGGGCATTCAGCCTTCTCGTCTGCAGAATGGGCATACAGTCTTCTCATCTGAAGAATGGGCATGCAACCTTCTCATCTGAAGATCTGCAGAGTGGCTGCACATTCTGTCGTAAACACTCCATTTTTCGCTGGAGTCACTGTCATCGTCTTCCATCATCACTCAAGATGCACATGAAACAATATAGCGATGATGATAAAGACAGAATTACACAAATGATCATTAATTCGGGGGTAATTTACCACTCTGGCTAGTAGACTGTGGACTTCGTTTGAATTATGTATAACCTATATCTGTTTTCACGTTTTTTTATCAATAGACGCTGCTTTTTTCTTGTTCATGTTATATTCCTCGACGTTTTGGAGAACCGACTTAGTCGTAGCTTTACATCGTTATCACCTCCACCAATATTTGAAAATGTACTTTACATAATTTAACAATCTGTTAGAAAGTTGATTCAAGTACTATTAAAACCATGTGTGCCATGCGTGTGTGCATCATACAATAAAGTGCACAACTATATCCACGGACATTTCTCCAAGAAGTGGAGGGGAATATAACAAAACAGAAAAATAAAAAAACATGCATCTATATATTGATCATAACGCGATGGATACACATGTTGGTTTTATAATGTTTGACTTCTATCGAAGACTTCTAGGAGACTTGTAGAAGTCATTGCTTCTGAAAGAAATGCAATTTGGTGCCAGCTATGTGGGGAAAGGAGTTTATTTAACATGTATTAGTTAACATAAATACATTTTAGATTTATTTTATTGATTTTCTGGTTCAAGACCGATCTGGATTAGTGGCTTGCGCACTTTCAATATTAACGCTTGGTAAATTATTGTTATAATAAAACAAAGACTGTTCATCAACACAGACATTCTTGCCTAAAATAGTAAAATTAATTTTCATATTATGTTGTTACGTGTAGCAGAGGAATACAAGACGACTGGTGGAATGACAGATCAAAGAGCCAGTTACCATGAAGATGTAAATACAATTGAGCAACTCGGTGTAGATGACGACGATTACGGTATGTTACAGATAAACATGCGTTTGACGTTTTTTCTTAAGCCTTTCAAAATAGTTTTTATGTAAAAGACCTCTTCCAGTTCTTACATTTGTATGTATATATATATGCATGCATTTAAGTTGTAGTTACCAGCGCGGCGTGGTCTATTGATACAGCGTCAGTCTTGCATGCGGGAGGTCGTGGGTTCAATCACAGGTCGGGTCATGCCAGATACTTCATAAAATGATACTAGTAGCTCCCTTGGTTGACATTCACCATATATAAGGCAGTTCTAGGACTGGTCGGCACAGTGTCAGTATAATGTCACTGGGTTGGGTATCATGCCATGTGTCTACGGCTTGGTATTCCAGTGGGGCAACACTATAAAGTTGAGCATTGCGCTCTCTGCTACAAGTAGATATCGTCGTGATATGACTAACGATTTGAAAAGCGATTTAAAACCCCATACAGACAAACAGACAATAAACACTCAAACGCACGCACGCATTAGCGCACGCGTCCGTACTCTTAATATGCTTGTAGAATTAATGTTTTCTTTGATCTCTCTCTGGATCGCCTCTTAATGTGTTGGTCAACCGTCTAACGACAGTGTTTTTCAGTCAATACAAACTCTGATTTTTCTATTTCAGATGACGCAGTATCACCGAAGTATGAACGTTTGCAAAATCGAGTACAGTCTATAGACCAATATAGTGCGTTTCATAATATTTAAATATCAGTGAACCTTGTGTGTGACAGTTACGAAACACTATAATAGTGTAATTTTAGAAATGTTCTGAGATTATTCAGATAATTAATATATGGAGCCCTACCTGCCTCCTAACTACAATACACAAAATGTGTTGTGGAAACCGTTGACTTTTTCTTTCTTACTGTTTATTTTGCGTTTTTCATTGTGTGTAAAATATGACATAATAGTAAGTAGTGTTGTTCGCCATTTTAAAATTAATAAAAAATCAACATTTGTTTCATTATTAAAAAATATGCCAAATTTGGTGACGTTTAGATCGTTGACAATATGTGATAAAAATCACAGTTAAGAAACAGATTCTCTTATTATCTTGAAGATACTTCGAGAACACGTTACTGGACTAATATTATTTTATCCTATCGACAACGGTATTATAAACATTCGCTCTAAATTCATAGATTGTATTAAAATGTTGTTGAACAGCTACGTATCAATCAGCATCACGTGTGGATTATGGCCTTTAAATCTGATAGAAATATGCGCAGTCTGTACATGGTTGTCTAAGGAAATTAAATAAGTATACAGTCATCATATTACAAGTTACTTGTATGAAACACATTAAAGCACTTGTCAAACAAAATATTATATTTTCCTTGTGGGCATTCAAATGATTGTGTAAGCAACCTACTTCGACCACATAATGAAATACAAGACACTTATATTATTTAATTAAAAAACTGATTGTGCCATATAAGGCATGAATCAATTGCAAATTTATAGGATCTGTTTCAAAACAATTGAACATAGTTTAACGGCTCAACGACACATTATATTTTATTTATAACCCAGAGAAAAGGGATGGATATATAGGAATCCGGGAACCGGCCCGTCTCTGGCTAACAAATCGATTCCTATGGTTGTCCCGGCCGTCTCAGGCAAACAAATAGATTCCTATGGTTCTTTAACGTGCTCAGAAGATATGGACTCAAATACACGGAACCGCTCTGGTTACGCTCCAGTGCGAAGGACTAGGCTTTTGAAACGTGTCTTGCATTACGTCTTCCCGCCTTAAAAAATGCGATAACCTGTTTGCAATTACCTATGAAATGTTTAATTTTACAATATGCAAACTTTTAAAGCCGAAATTAAGGTTTTATTTCATACCCAAGCCAACCCAGTTTTCGCTTCTTGGAGAACTGGTTGCATGGAGTATGAAAGTTAATACTCGGACCATGTAATGGCCAAAGAGCAAACGGACGAAACTTATCCGGTTCCAAGCGCACCTTGTTTATTAAAAAGCTACGCCAGTTTAAGGAAAAACATCGATTCCCATAAAATAATGAACTCCCGGAACTCCTACTATGTAGTAAAATTATCGGCAACGGTCAAAATTCTATGTAATAAAAGGTCGCCCCGGTCATATTTGTTTCTGTCATGGAATTACTCTTTAGAGAAAGCCAGTAATATTACAACCCCTCATACGTAGAAATATGACCCCTGTAAAATATTGCCTCCTAATCTGTTTAAAAAAAAATAAAAAAAAAATTAGGTATCATTCAGTTTGCATATGAATGGTTCAAGGAAGGTAATTTTCACGGTTTGCTATGTCCCAGGGTTAGACATGCCGGTACCGAAGTCAATTCGTTTTATTTATTGAACATAGGAAAATTATTTCTTTCGAGATCGTTAAATCGTAGCAATGTTATAATAATTCGTACGCACGGGATAATAATTCGTGTGCACGAAATAATAATTCATACGCACGAAAAATAAATCGTGCGCACGAAATAGTGAAACGTGCTCACGAGGTAATTAGCCAATCGGTGACCTGAACGCCATCTATGGTATTGATAGCCCCTCCACATTGAGTATTTATTCCGCCTCCCCACTGAGCATTGATACTGGTTGAGTATTAATATCCCCTTCCGATTGAGTATTAAAGGGACACATGGCAATATAGATTAGTTAAAACTCATGGCGTCCTGTTAGTTTTCATTATTTTCTTTTACTTTCTATCATTAATATTAATTATTTGAATAATTCAAAGCATTGTTTTATGTATTTAACAATTTGGTAGAATATGGAAGAAAAATGAAATTTCAAATTCTTATTTAATCGTAGACAAGCAGTTTTAAAATCAAAATGAGGCAAGATTAATAAATTTAGGTGCTTATTTTAATGCTTGAATAAAACTCAAGATTTCCTTGTGTCACTTTAATACCCCTCCTCATTGAGTATTGATAACCCCTCTCGAGTAAGTATTGATACCCCCTCCCGATTGAGTTTATACCCCTCCCGATTGAGTATCGATACCCTCTCCCGACTGAGTATTGATACCCCTCCTGACTGAGTTCTGAGTTCTCCCGATTGAGTATCGATACCCCTTCCTCATTGAGTATTGATACGCCCTCTCTATTGAGTATTGATACTAACTCCACATTCAGTATCGATGAGTATCTATAGTCCCTCTCCACTGAGTTTTGATAATCTCTCCCCATTGAGTATTGATACTCCACGCTAAATAAATATTGCGTTTTGTTACCCTCCCCTTTGGTATTGATACCCCCACCACATTGAGTATTGATACCCTCTCTATTAAATATTGATACCCCCTCCACATTGAGTACCTATAAAATCTCTCCATCGAGTATTGATTCTCTTTCAATGTGATACTCAATGTGGAAGGCGGTATCAATACCAAATGGGGAGGGGTATCAGTACTCAGCAGGGAGTGGTTATCAATTCAATTCGCAATAGAGGGGCATCAATACTCAGTTGGGAGGTGTTATAGATTCTAGATGTGGAGGACGTATCGATACTCAATGAGGAGCGGTATCACTACCACAGTTGGCAAATTATCTCGTTCGCACTTAATAAAATATTACCTCGAACGCATGAAATATTTGTTCACATATGCGCTTCCATGCTTCCGTAGATAACCGTATTTATACATGTACGCATACATAAACATATGTACATGAACATATGGCCGATATTTATAACTGTTACGCTACAGTTATTCAGCGATTATCTTATTAAGTTAATAAGATAATCACTGGATAAGTGACGGTAATAGTTATTGGCCAATAGACTCATGCGTCGCAATACTCCTAAATGCTGACTTCATTTTCCAACAAACTTAAGAGTAACGGTATTATATATCAACGGATTACGCCTTGAAACTTTGTTTCTGATGCTACCTTTCGATTAAAGGGGCTTTGCTCTTCGCGGCAGAGTACAAGTATGCGTACACATAAACAAGAATAATGTTATAAATAATTAAACATGTCATGGATATATAGCTATTTATGTAGAAATTGTTGTTGCAATGTCTTCTTATCTTACGAAAACATGACTATATTTTTTTTGGAAAAGGTAAACAATGGGCCATTGTTTTACAAAGAAAGCAAAAATTTAAATATTTTATTATTGGATACAATTGAAATTAAGATTCATACGCCAATAAACATATATTTTGAAGATCTTTTAATAGCATAAATATCATCCATGTCTATGTGTATGCAGACATATTCGTTACCAAGACAAGCATAGTCCCTTTAAGATAGCCACGACTGTAAAGGTCGTGTGACAGGCATTTATAAGCACCGATTTGGGCGTTACTTAGAATCGACGTCTGAAAATCACCCTTTTCGATAACTTGAGTTCTGCTCAACCCGGGGCTAGAGGGCGTGAGCGGTAGCTAGCATATTTCACTACCGCTCATGAACAGTCTCAATCAAACCGAGACTGCAATATTTCGTATGTGTCGTTTTCGGCCGTTTCCAAAGGTCCATTATCATACTCTTTTTGGTACAGACTATCGGAAAGGATTATTTTAAGATCACAATTTTAAGTTTGTTATTTAATTCTGATGATTTAAAGGTAAGTATATAATAGATACATTTATTGGACACGTGTATATGCATCTGATAATAGGTGTGCTGTGTTAGCAAAATCAAAATTAAAATCGAAATCGTTACTCATCTTGATACTCATACTCACAAAAGATGCTTACAAAAATAGTATCATTGACTGCTTCAATTTTTTTATTTTGACAAAATATGCGCAACTGGCTTATCTGTTTAAATACAAATAGAAACAAAATACAATACTCGTTATATCTAGGAATCATTATAATACTATTCTACTGTAATAGCATTCAGGCGTCAAAATTCTACGTATGGAGTCAACATTTTACTGAAGGGGGTTATTTTATTACATAACAAAATGACCGGAAGGTCATTATTTATGGGGTCGATATTTTTCCTTACGCCGGCTCCCTATATTTTAAAACGAACAATATTCAACTAAAAACGTATCCCTGCATGTACTACCGTCCCAACTAGAGTTGGCCGTATTTTGAAAATATTGTGGTTTACATGTTGCACATTCACTTAAAAATAATAGATGTAATAAATTATTGTTAAAATCTAAAATATACCTACGTATGCATGCATCGTCACACTTTCAATATGCTGCAAATGTTAACGATAATAATAGGTATAAACGTGTATGTACAGGAAACACCATCAAACAGAAACCGCCAATCAAAGTAATCGAATTGAGTATAACTGGATTTTATAGTCGAACCAAAATCTAAGATCATATGCCGACTTCCCAGCTTCTATTGGTGGAGGAAGACCCCAGGTATCCATCCGGGCATTTTTCGCAAGCCAGAAGGATAGATTTCTCGTATAAAGATTCCTAGGCCCATGAGGGTTCGAACCCATAGCGGTGAGGGAAAAGTGATTCAAATCAGAGACTCTAATCACTCGGCCAAGGACGCCCCTCCCGTTACAACAAAAAAGAATTACAAGGATACGTAGAAGCAATGTGTAAACCAACAAACATAAAATAGTTGACAGAGGCAAAAAAGGAGGCTAGGGTTCACCAATCCCTACTCTTACCCTATTGTCATCCCGATTAATCAAGACAGTGTAAATAAAAATCCCGAGCCACAATAGATCTTAAAAAATAAGGCACTATAGTCAATGTAAGTAAAACGCAAAGATGACCATGTATAAATGAATATAAAACCTCATGAAAACCTCAAAATCAATGACTTGGCAAACGCCAGAGTTACAATGCTTATTTGGTTGTCTTTGGTTTCAGATGTTCAACACATGACATTCAGAAAGAGACATTACACATGGTATAAGCTGGAAGTCGGCTAAAATGTAAATTGCTGATCTGCCTGACGATGATCAATTAGTTTTTTTGATAAATAAACTCATACATTTATTATATAAAATGTTCATTCGTTACGTTACGTTAGGTTGCCATTCATGCAAACTCGATAATTTCCGTAGTTTATCATGAATAATGAAATATATTTAAGTGATTGAGGAAGATTGGTTAGGTTCCGATCCGCTTAATACCAATCCTTATTAATAATTTGCGTAACGTATTTGATGAAAACGTTGGCTTTTCGAAATTAGAAGTAGTAATGTTATTAATAAGCTTTTCTGTTTGAGCAATACAGATATATGCGTACATAACATTAAGTATGTTAATGGTCGTTAACAATTCCCATGCACATGCATTAGCATTGAAAATTAATGAATATGGAAGCACTTTATTTCAAAATCAGTAAGCCATAGGTCCATGTGATCATACAATATTATACATATACATTATAACAGACGTAGCAAGATCCGTACATATATGGTATTAACAAATATCAGATGCAAAAATAAACACAGTTATACTGTTTACTTCTTTTTTAGAGAACACAAACAGAAAACAAAAATAGAAACAAACACATGAACACGTCAGTGTTTCCATTTAAAATTTCACGGAGAAGGTGACTAAACATATATACGTATATCAATGTTATGGTTGATGTATTATACTTAATCGTATCCATGTCATAAACATATAAGCACATACACATACGTTTCAAACACAATAACAAAATTGCTCTATTTGAATTTTCAAGCGTGACAAAACCACCACACACAAATATGCATGACTATGTGAAAATAAAATATTACAATATTAAAATAATACAAAACATTACAATTGAGAAGGAGAAAATGAGACATGGAATTACAATTACATCAAATCAATTCATTAGCGTTTCCCTCATTTCAAATGCTTTAAAAATATACACACTTAAATGTTTAATTTCTTTTTCATTTTTGCTGTAAAAAAGTTCTTTTAATTTGAACAATGAATATGACCAGGGTTTAATCCCAGATATGACCTGTTATTTAAACTTTCTAGAAATATCTTAACGTGGCTCTTTAAAGTAGGTATGTAAGCATGTATATCAGTAGGAACGCCACGGACCTATAACATATCAGTTCTGTTCGCATTTTAACTCCGCGAACATGGACTATTTCTTTGTATTTTGCGGACTATTTTACGAATTTTTAATTAAAACAGACGCCATTTTTTTACACTCGAAATTGGGCGCGCTGCGTCGGCGAGCACTACGGGAACCTATGGAGTCTAACAACACGCGTACAGTGTTTCATACCGTAGATAATGTAAAAACTAATACCTTACCGGACGAAATAACGTCCCATTATGTGTCAACACAATGCAGTGTTGGTGACTGACAGGTCACCGTGACATAACTTGACACGTGAAATTGACATGTTGGTCAAATTGGATTTGGGATTACTGTCTGCTGCTAGAGGTCCATGATCAAGGTATTTGTTTTGTCATTAAAATGTGTTTGTTAATAAACAGTACACACCACTTTTAGATCGTACATATTTAGACATTAGCCAAATATAGTGCCTAAAAAAGTGGCGTATACTGTTTAATAGAAAGTTCATATTTTTCACTCCGATCTTTCCAGTAACTGGATGTACAGTAAACCGTTTCGTGGAATAAAACATTTACTAGTAGAAATGCTATCAATGTCCCCAGCACCCCGCTCCCACCCAAGTACGGTAGATTGGGGTGTGGGGGTAGATGGAACTTGCATACCGAAAACAAGGAGGGGAAAGGAAACTAGAAACCCCCTCCACCCCACCCCCACCCCTCAGATGCATGAATGTAAATTGTTAGCGTTGTCTCTATATCGTTATGTTATTCCCATTTTCTCGCACATTCGTGAATACATAACACGATACAACTACCATTGAAACAATGTTAACTGCCATAGACATTTGACTGAAATCGGTCAGATTCATGTTTATGTACAGTAAAGTTTTGAGGCAAGGAAGTGATTTTGAATTGACATTTATTTACATTTATTACATACTTTCTGTTGCGAAATAAACAACGCAGTTTCGAGAAATTACACTTCACTTAAAAGCCTTTAAGGAGGTGGAGCTACTACGCTTGCCTCCAATGTGTCTCAAAAGAAATGACTATTCCATGGGCTGGAAATATGCTGTGAAAGTGGAACAATGATTTTAATGGATCTCCAGTTAGGCTACATTATATTTTACATGTATAATGAATGATGAGAGATGTTTTTATTACATTAACCGTGTTATTGAGCACAAGTAGTATCCATGCTTTATTTAATTTAGTTCTTCTTTTATCTTTTCTTTTTTAAATATGTTACATTATGTATAACAAAGGATAAACTATGTCTGTTTGATCATTGACATTGGATTGATGTTGTTTTCAGAAAGGCCTCAAATGTGAATCGTGACCTTGAGCAGCTCTAAGTGAATTGATACTGACGACTTCAGAATATCAAGCCGTATTAAATGCCATTGGATCATATGGAGGTGAGAGCCTTTTAATAAATTGTTTGCACTTGTGTAGTTCTTTAAATGGAGCTTGTGTTATGCTTGCACGGTGCTGTTCAAAGTTAGAGTAAACAATGTTTTCAGTGATAATGCAGCGTGATTGTCATATGAGCTCATGTAAACTACATGTACTGGATACATGCGAGAACAAGTTGTGTTAAAGGTACACTAGGCAGTTTTTATTTGTTTAAAACCTCTGGAGTTCGGTTAATTTTTCTGCATAGTTTGCATTTGTGCATCATAAATATTATTTATTAGAATAGTTCAGAAGAAATTGTTTTACACATTACTTACTGTTGATAATAGTGCACCTATAATATATTTGATAGAATAACGAAGACAAAAATAACTTTTAATGCAAGCAGGTTTAAATTTAAAATGTTACAAGGTTAACAAATGGAGATGCTAATGTTAAAGCTTGATAAATACTTCAAGATTGCCGTGTGTCCCTTTAACATCAACTAATTACAATATGATTATGGTCTATGTGATGGGTCCCCAATTTATTAAAGGGACACAGAGCAAATTTCTAATCTTGTGTCTGTTTTACACATTTTCACATCAGAACAGACCACACATCTACAAAAGTGTCTTCTCAACTGCCCTATTTTATCATGTTTTATTTCTAAAACTAGGGGCATCACCAGGTTTTGAGAGAGAAAATAAATAGTTGTATATTAATGTTTTCTCCCTATGTTGATGTGCCATTTACTCAGTTTTGGTCAAGGGACGTTTATAGCATATCGGCTTTGAATCCAGTGAACACGGATTCAATTCTTACTGGCGCCACTGGGTTACTTCGATGTGTCCTGCTAGCCCCGTTCGTCTGATGGGAGCGTAAACCGGATGGTCCTTTTATCGGAGTCTGTCCTACAAGCACGTTAAAGAACCATAGGTATCTAATCGGTAACAAGCGTAGGGCAGGGTTCCTGGATGCCTATGTATATGTCCTCCTCTCTTTGGGGCGGCTCGAAATAACCTAAACAACGTATTGATGAGGCGTTAAACAATAATTAAATTGTAAACTGTCCCATTCCCCTAAACATGCCCTAGCCCCCACTCGCAACACCTGATTCAAATTGAATACTCTGCTCGACTTATATTAACTTTTTATTCTATGTCTTTCTTTTCTTTCAGTCTGCACGTCATGTGGAAGAAGACTCCATGTACACCACTGTCCAGAGTCAATGCTGAAGTTTATGTTCGCTCAATTATTTGTTTAATAAAGTATACATATGAACTAACATATTGTCTTTATAAGTATGTCTTCCACCACAAAGTGGTAGGTGAGACAGATTATATTTGGCCTTTCCGTTCGTCCGTCACAAATCTTGTCTGCGCTACTTGTTGGATTTTGACGAAACTTTCTACGAAGCATCAGTATGTGCATATCAAATATTGAAGGTCAAGGGCTCCCGTGACCCAATAATGATTATGAAAAACCTTGTCTGCACTGTCCACTTCCCCAGAAGCAAAATTCATGGTTTGAGTGCATTTGGTGAGAGAATGATGCCTTTTGATTTTGAGGTCATTAGGTCAAAGGTCATTGTCACCGTGACATGATAATGTAAAATATTGTAAACTTAAGTCCACTTTCCCTAAAGCAAATCTCATGAATGATTTTGAGGTTAATAGGTCAAAGGTCAATATCACCCTGATATATTCAAACGTCATGGTTTGACTGCCTTTGGTAAGAGTATGATCCCTATTAATATTGAGGTCAATAAATCTGAGGTCAACGCCACAGTGACTTGATCATGCAAACTCGTGTCCGCAATCAAACTCTTTATTACTTTCTGAAGCTAATTTCATAAAACTTCATACTTCCACTGCCTTTGGTGAAATGATAATCCCTGTTTATTTTGAAGTCAGTACTTGAAAGGTCCGTTACCATGAACGGAAAAAGAAAAGTATTGCCCACACAGTTTTTCCTCTTACCTAAAGCAAATTTCATGAAACTTCATTGGTGGACAGTGGAAAGAGATGATCGTTTGATTTTTAGGTAAAAGGTCAAGTGGATGATCGGAATATGTCTTAAACATTGTTGAATCCTGTAAATTAAAAAGAAGTGGTTTGGTTCAGAGGCGACAATATCGGTGAACAAAACCACTTGTTTTACCGGATTCAACATTGTGCAAGAAAATATTCATATATTATACCATTAATATTATAACATGTGTGTTGTAACAAAAGCGCATTGTTGGCAATTTAAACCTAAAAACAACCTAAATTCATCCCTTTGAAAAATACCTTTAACTATTAATGGGAATTACACGAAGTGTACACCAATTATGTTCGACCAATGTAGTTTGTGAATATTATTACTTTAACAACGATCTGTGATTGTGTTTTGTCATAATCACAGTTTATAGATAAGAGGTGTATAAATCTGACCAGTGAACATTTTCCCAATAATGTCATTTTGTTATCGATTTTATCACGTGACCTTGTTTGATAAATATCAGGGCTCCCACTGGGATGCGCCAATGGCGCCAAATGCGCATAAGAATGAAATATGGCGCAAGAAACAACAAATTTGCGAAAGTGATTTGCACAAAAGAATATATAGACACCAAATCTCTTCTTAATTTCCAACTGAAAATTAAAAAAAAAAAAGTTCGGGAAGGTTTGACCACCCTCACTTCCCGCGCCCACCCCACTTCCACTGCAAAAATGCCACCAGTCCTTAAAAACAAATCCTGGGGAAAGCTCTGTTAGTTACCTGAGCTTCCAGTTCCTAAATGTTTCGACATTTTCTAACATGATTTTTACTACAGATTAATACATCGTGACTATTAAACAGTTCTATCTGTAACCTCAGTTTGTTTTAGGTAGTAAACACGGTTACAGTTAAGTATCTCCGAATGATTTGATTTCAGGACAACGCTAACTTGAAATTTCACGTAATGAGTTTGTGCCATAAAGAAAATAGTTGGCTCCAATGTTTTCAATTTGGCTCTAATTTTTTTCATTTGGCGAAATTAGTTGCGCAAAGAAAAAAATAGCCAGTGCAAGCCCTGAATATCATACGCCATAGGGCTGGCGTTCCTACTGTATGTTGCTTTAAACTGCACATGAAGGTGGCCATCTGTCATTGCGTAGATGTCGCGCCCAATTCGCATAATCCGATTTAAACATAGTCCGATTTAAATCATTATTTCAACATGTTCAATAATAATAGAGATTTTTTTCAATTTAAATTTCTTAAATTATCCAACAAACCTTTTAAAATGTTCTATTCTTTATAAGAGGTGGAATAAATCAAGATCTGGGTAAGAAAAACAAAATTAAGTGTGATCACGCTTAATATGTATACACTTACAAAGTTGTTATTTTTTTCATCGTAGTATAATCATGAATTTGGTGACAAGCTTAACATGTTAGCAGTTTCAGCGAAGCATTTATTTTTTTATTTTTTTTTTTCAGATAGTGTTTCTGTTTCCGATACAATTGCTTTGCATAAATTGACAATAAATTCGACAAAATTCTGCAATGTGTCAGATTTTGTGTCTAGATATGAAAGGAACAATTATTTGTCCCTTTGAAACCATAAATAGATCTCCATCTGAAAAGAAATCACCAGAAAAAAATGTGGTCATTAGAAACTAAGGATGGTTTTGTTTGTTTACTAAACATGCTAACTGTTGAGTTGCGCGCATATATCATATACACGCGAGTGTATAGTTGTGAATGTTGAAATGGTAATCAATAATCATTAACTGAAATCTATACATATATTTATAAGTGAATTCGTCAACTCAAACAATTTTAAGATATGTATATTTAGACTATTCAACATACTCGAATCATATATCTTATTATTTCAATATTATTATCATTTAATAATGAATGACTTAAAATAAAATAAATAAGACAATATGGGTAGCAGCAAGACATATTTGCGGATATATTTCTTGACCAAATCCGTCCAGACAAAGTTATTGGGACAGAGATTTGAATCTCATCAGAGACACGTAATGCAGAAATAGTCGGCACCCTCCACACCTGCCCCTGAGTTAGGTTACGAAACCTGCAGAAAGGACAGAGGGTCAAGAGGCGTAGGTGTACTTATTACTTTTTTTGAAATTGTGTAGTATTCAAAAAAAGTCGATGAAATCCTACACTTATGTTTACCAATGTGAAGTCATGGATTGGATAAAATATAATGACTGAAATAAAACAACTTCAGAATTCAAACAAATGTTGTTTTTTCAAAATGTGACATTTAATACATATTTTTGTGGGTTTTTTTTAAATTATGACTGCAAAATGAAAGTAGGCACACGTTAACATTTGGCGGGGGAAAAGCTGCAAAACTTGTGGGAGGGGGTTGACTTCGGAGCCAGAAACGACTAACTTTTCATAAGATCAGCTATGAAAAAAGTTCCTCATTAAATGGCGCTTGGATGTAAGTTTCAATCAAGCGGTGCCATATATGGCTGAGAGATATAGGAAAATCAGAGTAGCCCTAAAGGCTATAATGCAGGCGTATGGGAAAGTCAATAGTTGTGACCTAAAACAATTCTGCGAAACAAAGAATCATCGCTTGAGAAGCATGGACTTTTCGTGCTCAGTGTTTAGAAATGTAAACAGGTGAATTGTATGCAGAAGTGTACAGAGTGTAAAGAGTCAATTTTAGAACACATACATGCATGTTAGTAAGTGAATGTGGATCTATGTCATGGACATATTGGACGTATACAGTTTGGATACTCGCACATGTAGATACGCTTATTCAGATCATCAACCGTTTAACAGTTACGACTCGTTGACTGCATTTGGTACACATTCTTAATTTCCTGGTCAAAATCGTTACAAGTATTGAAGTGTTTCAACCCCAAAGTCAAGTACTATGTACTCAAGTACTCTGAAGTCAAACACTCCAAAGTCGAACGCTGGTAATTCAAAAAGGGGGTTGTCATCCCCATTTACTCCAAGCCCACAGTCAAGGCCTTCAAAAAAGAACAAGATAGATGACCTCGATTGCTCAACTGACGACTTTTCAACCATGGAATTGCCGAACCCATCCGCAAAACATAAGTCTGCTCCACTTAGCACAGAGGAAGATCGCATAGCTAAAAGCTTTATAATGGCAATACGTTCAGAACTTCAGGGCTAGTTTGAAGATTAGATGAGATCTTTCATCACAGAAAGCGTCAGTGCCATGAAAAGAAATATAAAAAGATCGGTCAGTGCCATGGCGCGAACACAAAAATTGAGCGATAGGGTTTCGAACCTCGAAATGAAGAAGTCCGCGCTTATCAATGAAGTGATCAAGCTCTCCCTAAAAAATAGTAAATTCATAAATGTGTATGACGAATTTGCAGACTTGCTAGTCGAGCACGACTTGACACAAATGATCACTGAGCCAACCAGAGGTGAGAATGGCATTGATCTATTCCTTACTTACAAAAGTAGATACTTTTAAAAGTCAAACAGAAAATGAAGCAGTCAAGGACCGCAGTCAACCATAAACACGCATAGAAAACGAATCCTGCCTGGCATCGTAGACCAATACATCGTCTACTCAGAAATGAACATCAGGCCTCCGGTAACCAAACAAAACTTAAGGTTAATGCCCATGTACAAAAGAGTGGATTGGGATTGCTACAAACATCATAAGTATATATTCAAGAACGAGTCCATTGTAGCTATTAAAACAAATCTGTAAAGTTTTACTCAGAACTTACGATGTTCATTCAAATAAGTATTTCAACCCACATACCACAATAGACCATAAACAGTAAACCCTCCCTCCCTTGGACGATTCAGGACCTTAAGAGAATCATGCGCAAGAGGGATAGCTTATTTCAGAGGTATAAACAAGATAGAACCCCAAAGACAAGCAAAAGCAAGCCTTCTTGGAAGCTCAATATAAGGCGTTGTGTGAAAGATGCACATGACTCCTGTATAGACAATATCCTTGGATTGTCTTTTAGCGAGGATCCAGAAAACAGCCGTCCTTTACTTCCGAAAAAAGGCTGTTTTATTTGCTAAAGTCTCAAGACTCCAACGGCATATCCCCTTTCTTAAAAACTAACCCGTCAATTAACATCAAAATTCCAAAACAAAATCGTTTATCCAAACTCTATCCAGGTGTTCATGTCATATAATAATGTGTATGTGCTGATTATTTTATTCACGATCTTTTAATATATCCGTGATAGAATATGTGTAAAATTAGTTGTCAACTCTTAATTCAACCCTTCAGTTCTGGGGTTTGGTCTTACTGGTTAAAGCCGTATATATATTATTATGCCTATAGAGTTTGGATTCTCAAAATATGTAATTATATATATACCTCGTCGTCAGTAGGTTTAGAAACGGTGTGCATATGTTGTAAAATCTGGTTATTATCGGCGGGATAGGGACTTTAAACGACAGCACAGTATGCACTTACAACATACTTTTAACAAACAATTTCAGTCTGTATTTACGACCAAGAGCCCTCTTCTCTCAAACAATTAGCTCATATTGCTTTATGTGACCATGCTGACCAAGGTAAGCTACCAATCTCCTCTTAACCAGAGAAAGACAAGAACCGGCAACCAATTAAAGGCTTAAATCACAATAGCTGTGAATGGTATTTAAAACTGTTGACATCCCTGAACCCCACAATACAGCGGGCCCGGATAACATAAAACCTTGGTGTTATAGCAGCTCCGGGATGAGATCATCATCCCGTTTTTGTGTGTGTTTTTTTTCAGTTTTAAATTGACTCTGAAAGAGTCCCAACATACTGGAAAAGCGCTAACGTATGCCCACTCTTTAAAAAAAAGGTGAGACATGCGATGCTTCCAATTATCGTCTCATATCTCCATTCTGCACATTCTCGAAAGTCCTGAGGCATATTTTCCCCTCAATGTAATTGCTCTTATATACAAACGTAACTAACTGTACAATTTACAGAATGGGTTCCGCTCTAAACGATCATGTGCGACATAACTGACCATGCTGGTGGAGGCCGTGTTGTGCAATGCAGTTGATGAGCACCAACCGACCATATCTTACTCGATTGTTGTAAGGCCTTCGATAAGGTAAACCACAGAAAATCTTTTCTCAAACTACTCCAATATGCCATCAGATATGACATTACAGTTGATCAGAGCTTTCTTGTCAAACAAACTGCAACAGTTGATCATTGACATCGAAGAGTCCGGCACAGTACAAGTTACTCGGGAGTACCGCAAGGCTTAGTTCTAGATCCGATATTATTTTTCATATATATCAATGACTTACCAGATAACATCAACTCAAACGTAAGACCGTTTGCAAATTATACCGCAGTATACATTGCAGTCTCTAGTTTCCAAGATACTCATTTTCTGAAGTGGGACCTTGACAAACTATCTCCATGAGAAGAAGAAATGGGTATGGAGTTCAATCCAGGTAAGTGTACATTCATCCTTGTATAATAACTGCATATAAGTGTAATTTAGAGTCAATGTCCGAAAAGAGAGATCGTAAAGGTCTAAGGTACGTTTCTGCTTCCAAGGCTACTTTTCGGTCCTTTCGGGCATTTTTCATATTGTCCCATTAATACAGAAAAAGGTCCCAGTCTGTGCAAACGAGGAGCAAGTAGTCGATGCACGTGAAACACAGGTCAAAAAGCAATCGTGAAATCTCGGCTAATCCCGTCATTCTTCGGGATCCCGCCTCGTGTGCATATCGAGCTTCGGTGTGTTCAAAATATTGAAATATTGTTTGCCGGAAGGCAACGGAACAGAACAATAGTGCACTGTTGCTATGTAAACAATATGGCCGCTTACCACACACATGTTGATGTATATGTTGCGTTGAAGGTTTGCTTTCTACAAGACAGATGAAGATTTTATCACTTCTTACATGTAAATAAGCTATTGATGGAGCAATCGGTTGAATGACATTGCAAAATCTGGATGATAACATTGATTTTGAATGCAGACTTCTTTTGGCTGGAATCTAAGGTGCGATGACGTAACCAATACGGAAACGTTCTATTTACATTCGAGTTATGTTGCGAATGGTGAAAAAAACGTGATACTCAACAATTTCAAATGGTAATTTCTACCAGAAAATAAAAAAATATAAAAGTTATTTGATTTGTTTATGTTATCCCGGTCAGGATCAAATTTGGGTTAATTATCGAAACAGTTAAAAAATATCTCCTACCTTCAGATGAGATTTGAAACCGAGGTCTGCTCGCTAAAAAGTCCAGTGCAGTACAGCGAGGATAAATAAATGCTTAATATAATTTATTTCGTTTGAACGGAGTAAATAAAACATAAATTATTTTCTCTCACCGTTAAACAAAGTTATATGAATGCGTCGTATTTTGTATACGTGCGCAGTAGTCAGTATCACCTGATGTATCACGTGGTGTTTGATTTAACGGCTTCGGGTTAACACCTCTAAGCTTTCACTTAAATTTGGGCGTTCGTCATAATTGCGGACGTGGACAACAAATTAGACGGGAATCCTTTCGAAGCTAACCAGTCAGAAAGATGACATTAGGAATGAAATACAGCAATAAGTGGGACAACAGGTGCTGACGTTACGGGAGGAGCTGCGTCATAATTCAGCAGCCACGCAGACGTTAAAAGAAAATGTCGAATTCAAATGAGCGAAGAACGGTAATAAAATTCAGGCTTCCGAAAACCGGAAAATTATCCTATAGTACAGAACGTTTGCACGAAGCTTTGGCCAAGATAAAGCAAAGAAACAAGCTTATTAAAGTGGCGGACAGTTCAGAGGGTGGCTGGGAGACGGTCATGCAATATCAAGTCAATCCTATTGCCAGCGATTCGGACGACGAAATTCGAATTAGCAAAGTAGAAAATAAAGTTTTGAGAAAAGTAAAAGCTTTATCTCAAAAGAATGACAACGCTAAGAAGAAATTTGCGGCAGGCGGTCTGCATTCCAGCAGTCACAATTATACTCCAGCATGGGGCCAAGGAGCAGGAGTATCAGCAACTTCATCTACAGCTACGGGCGGTATGGTACCATCTCTTTTTCGTGGCAACAACAACAAAGGCTCCTGTGTCGGATACGGTTCCTTCGCTCATTGGAGGAGAGAGTGTGCACTTGCCATTAACATGTCCATCGGCATTGGTAGAGGACAGAAAGAAAGAAGAAATTAAAGATGAGTACTTCACTAACGATATGTTCGGGTATGAGCAAGGGCAAGCAGAAATTATAGTAAAAGACAGATTAAAGAACAGTATAGAATTCTGGAGAAACACTGGTGCTAGTAACTTTGTGTTAGACACTATTGAAACAGTACAGGAGCAGACAAGTCATTTCACGTGCCTGAACCGCATAACTCAAACATAAATAATTGGGGTTGGAGGCAACGTAGTTCCCATTTTGCAAGCACGTGCAGATGCGCGGATTTTATAGTACTCTGTTTAGAAACACTAGTTTAAAGCTTATACTAGATGGCAAAGAAAACAAATCATATCAGAAGTCAGTTATTATGTCGGAGATTTATAAAACAATCGTGTTGACAGGTTTTATTGAGATATCATAGTCGGAAATCGCGGTACAAATGCGAAGATCGAAAAAAACTAGTTTTTGTTTTCTTCGAAATTGCCAATGTTTCAAAACGGGTACAAAAATTGTATATTCTTAAATATTGTTGAAATTGACAGGAGTCGAAGATCATTACCTGATCTACCTTTTTTGAAAATTTCTTATTTTTTCGTGAATATACATTTTGCGTGCCCGTTTTGAAAGTTGGTACCTGCATTTCACTCTTTCAGAGGCTATTCAAAATGGCGGCGACACAGAAAAACACCCAGCCCAGAGCCAGTCAGTCGCAGGCCTCAAACCCACTTCTCCCTGGACAAATTAACATCATATGGTCAATACACAGTCACAGAAACTAAATATTGTGAATTGAACTGAACGTTTATAAATAGCTAAGGAATGTGCTAAAAATAGCTCACACACATTCAAAGGTCAAATAATGCTGATCCGTGTACATACACAGATAGATCGTTTACACATTCGGCCCGATTGACGGTGACCGATGGATTATTTCAATTTATTTGCACAGAAGTAGAATTAAAACAGTGTTACAATCACGATCGTATACAATTCCAAGTTTTGCATGAGTGCGTAATTTACAAAATACAAACAAATAGATCTATTACAGTCGACAATGTGGAGAATTAAAATTGAAAAGTGGAACACACCAGCAAATGCCTGAAATGGGTCATGGCATTGTCTGCACTGTAGCCTTTGTAATTAAATACACTTTTAATTTCTGTGTGACAAGTGTTTAACGTTGAAACATGTAAAACGGTGGTGGTTGATATATATTAACTTAATTCTGATAATTTTTTAGAACACATGAGTGATGAATAATTGATGAAAATGTAAGCCTTGAAAATCTAGTATTTGTTCATGAATGCCACCTGTGACTTACATTTTGGACAGTATCATCTTCTGGAAAGCACCACTTTCAATTCCAGTTGTGTTTTAAGTAAAATGTTATGGAATGCTGACATTGTTAGCATTGAGAAAGTTGGACAGAGTTATTAATATTAAAAACAAATGAAACAATATCATATATGACTTGTTTTTTTCAGGTCTGCTAAGACTAAGTTAGCTAGAGGCAGTGTGCAGTATTACCATAGCCAGATTCAAGTCAAATTTCCCAGTCTCACAGTATAACTACATCAAGAGCCTTGTATTAGCCAGTATGTAGGTAAGCACAGCTTCAAAAAATCTATGAATTTATCAATGTTTGTTCTTTGCAAAATATGTGGCATTGTGCACCAGTCCTGCACCACAGACATATTAATAATTTGTTATTAGGTCTGTGCCTGCACTTAGTCTCAGACTTTTTATACTAAAAATAAAAATGGTGTTTTACAGCACATCGACACATAAACAGGTCATATTGTGCTTAGTACATATGTAAAATTAAACAAACAAAATAAAAAGGTCCCTGTATTACATCTAAATTATTAAACTTAACCAAGACCCCGACTTAACATAATGTGCTGGCATGGCCCAGCAATAGCATGGTGGATGATAGCAATCTGGAGCTTCCGGTTCAAGTCACACATGCACCACTGAGTTTCGTCTATGGTTTCGGGCAATACATCTTCCCTCAGTCTTGTTTGTTCCTCAGCCTCTTTTGTTTGATTGGGATTGAAACTGGGGAGTCTATCCTCCAAGCACGATAAACAACCATAGAAATTATTAATATATACATTAGTAAGAGTAAGACAGGTTCTCGAATTCCTATGTGTCATTTGGGGCGGCTCTAAATAAGGTATACCGGTAATAAATGTGTTGATTTAGCAGAAAACGATTATTTTTAATTTATTGTACATGTAAAAAAAGTTCTATAATCACTATTCATTTACATATTTCAGTTCTACAACTTGTTACCTATTTAAGTTGAAACAAAATATCATGTATGTCATTTTTATTTTCAGAGCCTGGAGTCCTGAGATGCTGGGAGTTAGCTGAAAATAGTTAGTGATGTCCCAATATATATGGGAGGATTTTATTGAAACAAGTAGTCACATATAACTTTTTACAACATTAACAACAGAATCAGAAATACTTAAACGAACAAGAATAGTATATAATAACAAGATGGTGTACACTATTTTTTTTTTTTTATGAATCATGAATCAGCAATACCTCATACGGACAGTACTAGCATCAACTTCAAGAAAAATATGTCTAGTAAGAGGATCACCAGTTCAGCCAGCACAATATCATATCAACATGCATATCCGACTGTTGACACAAGGTGGATCGTTGGCGACATTAACTGGATAGTTCATTGGAGTGGCTCAAAATAAGGGCTAATATGAAAATATAAATGTGTTTCTGTTAATCTGACCGGCCGTGCCCAATTTATTTATTGGATTAAAATGTTTTCTGAATTTTATTGGATTATATAAAAGTTTGTGGAATAACAGATGGCAGGAGGTGTATATTACCGGTTATACCCAGAAGAAAAGTGAGTGGTCTTCCTCACCAAAAAAATAACAAACAGATACATGTATATATATATAACCCCACATTTGTTCAAATTGGCTTGCACCATATAAACAATTACATATTAAAGGGACATGCAGCAATCTTCTTTTTTTTAAACTCCAAAATGTTATAACTTATAATTTAAATATATGCAAGCGGGTGTAAAGTGAAAATAAATTACATTTTAATGCTTGATAAAAACTTGATAAATGCTGTGTGTCCCTTTAATAAATAAAAACAATTATTGTATGATGCAATTTAATTTTTTATGTAATACCCTTTATATTTGGGATGTTTTGATGTAAATATTTGAAATAAAATGTTTTAAATCAAATAAATAATTCATTTTGATATCTGACTTGTTACATATTTTTTACTTAGTCATGAAAGATAATATTTAAGGCCTTAATATGTACCTTAAATGTTTATTGTTTACCATTGAAAGGTGAGGCGGCATATGGTGTTAGTTATCTGTGCGTCTATATCCTTCCACAGTTTTTAACCAATCTTTTCGAAACTTTACATGATCTTTATCTATGATGTCTAGAGGAGCATATCGATTTTGCATCAAAATAAAATTTATTTATGAATATATATTCTTGCATAGTACAATTTTCCACGGATTGTTTTCAGTGCGTTCATTCAAGTCCCATGGACATATTGAGTTGAGATGTTCGGTTGGCATTTTATATTTGTATACATTCTCATCTTCACCTCTCACCGCTGCGGGTTCAATTCCCACTGGGAGCTCAACTTGTAGGTGAGAAAGTGTCGATTCTTACAGATAGCAGTAAGTACACAGTACTGGTTCTACCCAGGAAATATGGCCTAAAATGTGCTATAATGACATAAAACACAATTCAACTTTAAAAATATAAAGTAAAAGAAATGGCCTTCTTTATTTTCCTTCGATGCTATCAGTATAAGTATTACGACAGTGTTTCTGTCTGATAAAAAATTCATCTTAGGTTTCAACCGACAAATGGTCTATATTTAAACTAATACAAGTAAGATGGGGCCCTCAAACCCTTTTATGTGTGGGTGATATATTCCACGGTTGATTCATGATACTAGCATGGGACAGCTATAGTACATATGACAGTGCTGAGTGCAGTTGCGGATGAATTGAATTGAATATTTAACGGCTCATCAACACAGTACAGGTTATTTAGAGCCGCCTCAGAGAGAGGGGAAGGATACATAGGAATCCGGGAACCGTGCACTACCCTTATTATCGAACAGATTCCTATGGTTCTTTAACATGCTCGGATGATAGACCTATAAGCGGGACCACCCTGTTTACGTCCCCATCCGACGGATGAGGCTAAGGGAATGTGTCTTGCCCAAGAACACACCGACAAAACTCAGTGGCACCACCTCCGGTTACAAATCCGCCGCTCTACTGACTGCGCCAAGTTGCGGATGACAATTAGACACTGGACAGTCTAGTCAAAAACACAGCAACAAATATATTATCTGAATATGTTTAAGAATGTACTGTATGCTTGGAAGAGCTTTCAAAAACAAACTAGCTTTCATGATTTTAGTTGGGGTGGGATGGGGATGGGGCGCATCCTTTTAAATCTCAGTTCAGATGCCCTCCCCCTCCTTCTCTCCATCCCAACTCCCATCTTGAACAGTAGCGATTGTTACGTAAACTTTCCACATATGAGAGGGTGCCCAATACTACCCGCTCCATCGAATACGCGCCTGCAGTTCTTGCGAGGTCAGTCGAGTCAAAATTACAGTTAAATCAAACAATTCGTATTTTCGTGTACTTTTGATAAAGAAATAACATGCTTTTCGTGATATGCAGCAAAATTCATGTAATGTGTGAGCTAAAACAACAATTCAAGTATCTCCTCGTACTTTATTTAACAAAAAACACACGGTTGTTGTCATTTTAATCGTATTCTAAAGATGGCATCTTGTAGAGTTATCGCCCCTCGCTTCGACATTTTACAAGGCGGGTCTGAATTTATCACGCAGTAGAGCTTCTAAAAAAAAAGTCGGTACAGACGAAAATCACGAAACCTAAAGGGGAAATGAAATTTCATGATCAAAAATTGTGACAATTTCCCAAATTATGCGTTTTAAAAAATTCAAAATGGCGGACATTTTTTTTTTTTTGACGTTGCCGAAAGTTGACGTACTACTTTTCGTTGTCAAGCGTGGTTGCGATATTTGAAAGATGTAGGAAAATATCAAAGCTGCTCCCCTACTGAAAATGGCTATAAAATTCCGTTTTATTCAAAGCCCGAACCGAGTATATGTAAAACCAACCGATCTGCATTAAAAAAAACGGTGGTTTTGTATCGGAGGCAATTCAAGATTTAGAAAAGAGGGTTTAATTGTTAAATGTACAAAAATTGCCTCTGTAGTAAACCCTTTAACCGTTTCGATACAGACAAATGGGGAAAAAAAGGTTGATATTAGATTTGCGGGTAGTTAATGCGCATCTCTGGAATGTCTATACAATTTGAAGATTTAAAGGTGTTTCTCTCGTATGTGTCAAACAATTTTGGATGATTAAATTTGACATACACTCAGCTTATCATCATATCAATATTTATGAACCTCATATTTTAGTTGGGCAAGTAAATGAGAAAATTGTTACTATCATTTTCTTGTTTTACCTTTGGGGTTAAGTTCGGCTGTTCATATATTTTCCAAAGTAACTCGGCCTTTAGTGGCAAAATGGCGTGGTGAGAGCAAAAAAGTCGTAACATATTTAGACGACGGTTTCGGTTGTGATGACTTAAAATCGAAAACTACAAATGGAGTTAGAAATTAAGAAAGATTTAACATTGTCGTGTTTCATTGCAAAGGCAGAGAAATGTTTGTGGATACCAGTCAGATTTTAAAAAAATTCTTTACAGGATGGGTGCCTGACTATTTTCGAGTGTATATAGGGTTAAAAGCGTGTTCGAAACCATCACGCTAATAAATGAGTTCTTAGATATCAGAGGCAGAGTTCAGGTTAAACTAGTGGCTATAGTTTCGTTGGAAAGATCATTTCCATGGCTTTGGTTATATGCAATGTTTCTCAAAACATGACAAGATGTTTGTCTATTGATATCAATTCGACCCAGACTTGGTTTCTTTCATTTCTTTGTCAGAAAATAGTAGAGATCGGTTTTCTTTTGGCTAAAAAATGTTAAGACAACTTAATCTTAAGAGGTTATTTTGCTAAAGTGCACCAAACCTCACACTTACTTTATTTAATCCCAATAAAACGGGACAGTGTAAATAAAGCTATCCGCGCCATGCTTCATCCACAAACTAGGCAATATAAATATATCACATAGATGATCGTGTATATATGAATATAAAATAGCCTAGAAAGCCACAAAGCAAGTACTCATTGACTTGACATAAGCAAGAGCAACAAGAGAACAGTTAACGGTACGAAAATACACGATTTAAGACAAACATCAAACGCTACCGTTCTTTGAGTATTTAGGTAGGGTAGGCATACGATGACAATACCTCAGGCCAATTTGACGACAATATCCACAGTAGGGGGCGGTCGAAGGCGGAGCTATGAGCAGAGCGAGTTGATACACTTTCAGTACTTTATTTTAAACGAAAAAGAAGGGAGAGAAGAAACTATTTCTTTTATTTGTTTTATGACTTTGATTTATATTAATTTGTATCGTAAAAATTGTGTTGGTTGCTATGAAGTGTTTTATTTCTGACATTGAGACAAAGAAGATTGGACTGTATAAGTTGGTGGTACTGTAGAAAACAGATGTATAAATTGTGTTGGTTGCCATGACATTGGGGATCTAGTCTCGTAAAACGGTATGGTAGTGCATTGATAGGGTAAAAAAAGTCCGTTTTCAAATAAAAGGATTTAACAATGTGTTAATTAAACCACTAAATGTTTTGGGTGTGCATCGAAATTGTTTGATATTTTATCTACAGTATCATGGACATACATGTATGATCCAGACTGTTTACGCACCCCGCCCCCTCAGCCGCCCCCTCCACCCCCCCCCCCCCCCCCCCCCCTTCTGGCATTGAGACCTGTTTTTTTGGTGTGTTTTTTTCACATGGTCAGGTAATTAAAAAGTAATCCTTGATATACAATTCTACATGTCTTGTATATTTCATTTATTACTATATTATAAACACCAGGTAATATTACACCATCTAGCCCTTTGGTCCCACTATAAAAAAAAGTCGATGCCTTAAAATTGTACATCTTTTTTTCAAATCTGCTATGTTGATGAATTTCAAAGATACCTATATCTAATAGATATTCAAATTTATGAAGGGTCAAGATTATGATTTATACTAATTTAAAAAAGAACACATTTCTTCCACTCGAGGACAATACATCATTCGGCGGAGGATATCAATTCATCGAATTTGCTTATTTATGATCTGTTTTTATGTGTACTGGTCGGAGGCTTTGTCAGTGTCTTTCTATTAATGACATTTCGGACAAGTTCGAAAACTAGCTCTGTTGAACCAGTACCACCAGAGTTATGGCCCCTTGAATTATCGAAATATGGAAAATTCAGTCTTAGAAAAACTCTAGTATCTTCATTTTTATTTGATCTTTACTAAATTTTACCAGTGCCTTTATATCAGTGAAATGAATAAGTTCCAAAACCAGCCAGATCAGATTAATGACACCATAGTTATGGCCCTTGTTTTGCTGAGAAATGCCATATTAAGCCCCGTGAACAGTCTAGCTCCTCTATATGTTGTATTTGATCTTTAAGAAACTTGGCCAGTTGTTGATGTTAATGAAAGCTTGGACAAGTTCGACAACCAGCTTCACGGGGGTCCAAAATGACTGCACCCCGGCGGGCGAACGTTTAAAGAAAGAGATTTTGCATGTTCTGCATAGAGATATATGGAAAAGTTTGAAACCTAGAAACTACAAATAGGCAGAGGTTTGATATTTTGAATTTACCATAAACTTGCGGTCCTCTACCAAGTATGTTGAAATGGTGACCCAGGGGTCACATGTTACAGATTGTATATTTGAGCACAAACTTGCATATGCATGTAACAGTGAATTTATCTGAATGATCTTTAGCTCACCTGAGCCAAAGGCAGAAAGTGAGCTATTGTGATCACTTTTCAGGGCCATCTTGGCCCTCTTGTTTCAGGCATGATCAAAGAAATACCTTTAACAAATTTGAATGCAAATAGCAGACAAATGAGAGAGACATTCGCAATAATGCTGTAGTGTTGAACAATTTCAAATGTGTGGTGATGTCACATTTATGATTAAACATTTATTATTTTTACCGAAAAAATATGTTTTGTTATTTCTGTTTTTGTCCAGAGACTTTTATTACATTTTCTTTTGCATGTTGTTAAATACAATTTCTCATGTCACTTCCGTATATTTATGATATCTTGTATTAATTGTGAAGGACAACATATATAATAATAAAACTCTACCGTGTGGTTGCTGGGGTAGAATACAACCACTGCAATCTCACAAACACACCGACACATGCAGATTAATGCAAGGCCGTTTAATGTTATATTGTGAATCTAATGTACCAACCTGACCCTGGATATTGTCTCTTAGTACAAGCCCATACATTTACCTAATGTAAAAAACCGACCCTGGATATTGTCCCATAATACAAGCCCATACATGTACGTCATGTACAAACCTGACCCTGGATATTGTCATACATATATCTAATGTAGAAACCTGACCCTGATTATTGTCTCGTAATACAAGCCCATACAAATACCTAACGTACATATCTGACCCTGAATATTGTCCTTTAATACAGGCCCATATATATGACTTATGTAGAAACCTGACCCTGGATATTGTCCCCTAATACAACCCCGTACATGTACATAATGTACATACCTGACCCTGGATATTGTCCTTTAATAAAAGCCCAAACGTGTGCCTAATGTACATACCAGACCTAGATATTGTCCCTTAATACAAGCCCATACATATACCTAATGTAAAAAACTGAACCTGAATATTGTCCTTTAATACAGGCCCATATATATCCGTTATGTACAAACATGACCCTGGATATTGTCCCATAATACAAGCCCATACATATACATTATGTACAAACCTGACCCTGGATATTGTCCCGTAATACAAGCCCATACAATCTGACCCTGGATATTGTCCTTTAATACAGGCCCATATATATGACTTATGTAGAAACCTGACCCTGGATATTGTCCCATAATACAACCCCGTACATGTAATACATATACGTTATGTACAAACCTGACCCTGGATATTGTCCCGAAATACAACCCCATACATATACCTAATGTAGAAACCTGACCCTGATTATTGTCCCGTAATACAAGCCCATACAAATACCTAACGTACATATATTGTCCTTTAATACGACTTATGTAGAAACCTGACCCTGGATATTGTCCCGTAATACAACCCCGTACATATACCTAATGTACATACCTGACCCTGGATATTGTCCTTTAATAAAAGCCCATACATATACCTAATGTAAAAAAACTAACCCTGAATATTGTCCTTTAATACAGGCCCCTATATATACGTTATGTACAAACCTGACCCTGGATATTGTCCCGAAATACAACCCCATACATATATATAATGTACATATCTGACCCTAGATATTGTCCTTTAATAAAAGCCTATATATATATCTAATGTACATACCTGACCCTGAATACTGTCCTTTAATACAGGCCCATATATATACGTTATGTACAAACCTCACCCTGGATATTGCCCCGTAATACAACCCCGTACATGTACCTAATGTACATACCTGACCCTGGATATTGTCCTTTAATAAAAGTCCATATATATACCTAATGTACATACCTGTCCATGGATAGTGTCCCTTAATACAAACCCATACATATACCTAATGTAAAAAACTGACCCTGGATATTGTCCTTTAATACAGGCCCATGTAGAAACCTGACCCTGGATATTGTCCCATAATACAAGCCCATACATATACATTATGTACAAACCTGACCTTGGATACTGTCCCGTAATACAAGCCCATACATATACCTAATGTACAAACCTGACCCTGGATATTGTCCCGTAATACAAGCCCATACATATACCTAATGTACAAACCTGACCCTGGATATTGTCCCGTAATACAAGCCCATACATATACATTATGTACAAACCTGACCCTGGATATTGTCCCGTAATACAAGCACATACATATACCTAATGTACAAACCTGACCCTGGATATTGTCCCGTAATACAAGCCCATACATATACCTAATGTACATACCTGACCCTGAATATTGTCCTTTAATACAGACCCATACATATACAGTATGTACAAACCTGACCCTGGATATTGTCCCATAATACAAGCCCATACATATACATTATGTAAAAACCTGACCCTGGATATTGTCCCATAATACAAGCCCATACATATACATTATGTACAAACCTGACCCTGGATATTGTCCCGTAATACAAGCCCATACATATACCTAATGTACAAACCTGACCCTAGACATTGTCCCGTAATACAAGCCCATACATATACGTAATGTACAAACCTGACCCTGGATATTGTCCCGTAATACAAGCCCATACAGATACCAAATGTACATACCTGACCCTGGATATTGTCCCATAATACAAGGCCATACATATACATTATGTACAATCCTGACCCTGGATATTGTCCCGTAATACAAGCCCATACATATACCTAATGTACAAACCTGACCCTAGATATTGTCCCGTAATACAAGCCCAAACATATACCTAATGTACATACCTGACCCTGAAAATTGTCCTTAAATACAGACCCATACATATACATTATGTACAAACCTGACCCTGGATATTGTCCCATAATACAAGCCCATACATATACATTATGTAAAAACCTGACCCTGGATATTGTCCCATAATACAAGCCCATACATATATATTATGTACAAACCTGACCCTGGATATTGTCCCGTAATACAAGCCCATACATATACCTAATGTACAAACCTGACCCTGGACATTGTCCCGTAATACAAGCCCATACATATACGTAATGTACAAACCTGACCCTGGACATTGTCCCGTAATACAAGCCCATACATATACCAAATGTACATACCTGACCCTGGATATTGTCCCATAATACAAGGCCATACATATACATTATGTACAATCCTGACCCTGGGTATTGTCCCGTAATACAAGCCCATACATATACCTAATGTACATACCTGACTCTGGATATTGTCCCGTAATACAAGCCCAAACATATACCTAATGTACATACCTGACCCTGAATATTGTCCTTAAATACAGACCCATACATATACATTATGTACAAACCTGACCCTGGATATTGTCCCATAATACAAGCCCATACATATACATTATGTAAAAACCTGACCCTGGATATTGTCCCATAATACAAGCCCATACATATAATTATGTACAAACCTGACCCTGGATATTGTCCCGTAATACAAGCCCATACATATACCTAATGTACAAACCTGACCCTGGACATTGTCCCGTAATACAAGCCCATACATATACGTAATGTACAAACCTGACCCTGGATATTGTCCCGTAATACAAGCCCATACATATACCAAATGTACATACCTGACCCTGGATATTGTCCCATAATACAAGGCCATACATATACATTATGTACAATCCTGACCCTGGGTATTGTCCCGTAATACAAGCCCATACATATACCTAATGTACAAACCTGACCCTGGATATTGTCCCGTAATACAAGCCCAAACATATACCTAATGTACATACCTGACCCTGAATATTGTCCTTAAATACAGACCCATACATATACATTATGTACAAACCTGACCCTGGATATTGTCCCATAATACAAGCCCATACATATACATAATGTAAAAACCTGACCCTGGATATTGTCCCATAATACAAGCCCATACATATACATTATGTACACACCTGACCCTGGATATTGTCCCGTAATACAAGCCCATACATATACATTATGTACACACCTGACCCTGGATATTGTCCCGTAATACAAGCCCATACATATACCTAATGTACAAACAACCTGACCCTGGATATTGTCCCGTAATACAAGCCCATACATATACCTAATGTACAAACCTGACCCTGGATATTGTCCCGTAATACAAGCCCATACATATACCTAATGTACATACCTGACCCTGAATATTGTCCTTTAATACAGACCCATACATATACATTATGTACAAACCTGACCCTGGATATTGTCCCATAATACAAGCCCATACATATATATTATGTGCATACCTGACCCTGAATATTGTCCTTTAATACAGACCCATACATATACATTATGTACAAACCTGACCCTGGATATTGTCCCATAATACAAGGCCATACATTTACATTATGTACAAACCTGACCCTGGATATTGTCCCGTAATACAAGCCCATACATATACCTAATGTACATACCTGACCCTGGATATTGTCCCATAATACAAGGCCATACATATACATTATGTACAAACCTGACCCTGGATATTGTCCCGTAATACAAGCCCGTCCATATACCTATTGTACATACCTGACCCTGGATATTGTCCCATAATACAAGCCCATACATATACATTATGTAAAAACCTGACCCTGAATATTGTCCCATAATACAAGCCCATACATATACATTATGTAAAAACCTGACCCTGGATATTGTCCCATAATACAAGCCCATACATATACATTATGTAAAAACCTGACCCTGGATATTGTCCCATAATACAAGCCCATACATATACATTATGTAAAAACCTGACCCTGAATATTGTCCCATAATACAGACGCATACATATACATTATGTAAAAACCTGACCCTGGATATTGTCCCGTAATACAAGCCCATACATATACATTATGTACAAACCTGACCCTGGATATTGTCCCGTATTACAAGCCCATATATATACCTAATGTACAAACCTGACCCTGAATATTGTCCTTTAATACAAGCCCATACATATACATTATGTACAAACCTGACCCTGGATATTGTCCCGTAATACAAGCCCATACATATACCTAATGTACAAACCTAACCCTGGATATTGTCCCGTAATACAAGCCCATACATATACATTATGAACAAACCTGACCCTGGATATTGTCCCGTAATACAAGCCCATACATATACATTATGTACAAACCTGACCCTGGATATTGTCCCGTATTACAAGCCCATACATATACCTAATGTACAAACCTGACCCTTGATATTGTCCCGTAATACAAGCCTATACATATACCGAATGTACATACCTGACCCTGCATATTGTCCTTTAATACAGACCCATACATATACATTATGTACAAACCTGACCCTGGATATTGTCCCATAATACAAGCCCATACATATACATTATGTACATATCTGACCCTGAATATTGTCCTTTAATACAGACCCATACATATACATTATGTACAAACCTGACCCTGGATATTGTCCCGTAATACAAGCCCATACATATACATTATGTACAAACCTGACCCTGGATATTGTCCCGTATTACAAGCCCATACATGTACCTAATGTACAAACCTGTCCCTGGATATTGTCCCGTAATACAAGCCCATACATATACCAAATGTACATACCTGACCCTGGATATTGTCCCATAATACAAGGCCATACATATACATTATGTACAATCCTGACCCTGGATATTGTCCCGTAATACAAGCCCATACATATATATTATGTACTACCCTGACCCTGGATATTGTCCCGTAATACAAGCCCATACATATACATTATGTACAAACCTTACCCTGGATATTGTCCCATAATACAAGGACATACATATGCATTATGTACAAACCTGACCCTGGATACTGTCCCGTATTACAAGCCCATACATATACCTAATGTACAAACCTGACCCTGGATATTGTCCCGTAATACAAGCCCATACAAATACCTAATGTACAAACCTGACCCTGGATATTGTCCCGTAATACAAGTCCATACATATACTTAATGTACAAACCTGACCCTGGATATTGTCCCGTAATACAAGCCCATACATATACCTAATGTAAAAAACTGACCCTGAATATTGTCCTTTAATACAGGCCCATATATATCCGTTATGTACAACATGACCCTGGATATTGTCCCATAATACAAGCCCATACATATACGTTATGTACAAACCTGACCCTGGATATTGTCCCGAAGTACAACCCCATACATATATCTAATGTAGAAACATGACCCTGATAATTGTCCCGTAATACACGCCCATACAAATACCTAACGTATATATCTGACCCTGGATATTGTCCTTTAATACAGGCCCATACATATCACTTATGTAGAAACCTGACCCTGATATTGTCCCGTAATACAACCCCGTACATGTACCTAGTGTACATACCTGACCCCGGATAGTGTCCTTTAATAAAAGCCCATACACATACCTGATGAACAAACCTGACCCTGGATATTGTCTCTTAATACAAGCCCGTACATATATACCTTATGTACAACCCGGACCCGGACTTATGTCCCTTAATACAAGCCATACATATACCTAATGTACAAACCTGACCCTGGATATTGTCCTGTAATACAGGCCCATATATACGACTTATGTATAAACCTGACCCTGGATATTGTCTCTTAATAAAAGCCCATACATGTACCTAATGTACAAACCTGACCCTGAATATTGTCCTTTTATACATGCCCATATATATACGTTATGTACAAACCTGACCCTGGAGATTGTCCCAGAATACAAGCCCATCCATATTACTTATGTACAAACCTGACGCTGGATATTGTCCCGTTATACAACCCCATACATATATCTAATGTACACACTTCACCCTGACTATTGTTCCTCAATACAAGCCCATGCATATACCTGATGTACAAACCTGACCCTGGATATAGTCCTTTAATACAGGCCCATATATACTACTTATGTATAAATCTGACCCTGAATAATGTCTCTTAATACAAGCCAATGCATGTACCAAACGTTCAAACCTGACCCTGGATATTGTCCTTTAAAACAGGCCCATATATACGACTTATGTATAAACCTGACCCTGGATATTGTCTCTTGATTAAAGGTCATACATATTACCTATGTACAAACCTGACCCTGACTAATGTCCTGTAATACAAGACCATACATATACCTAATGTACAAACCTGACCCTGGATATTGTCCTTTAATACAAGCCCATATATATACTTTATGTACACACCTGACCCTAGATATTCTCCTTTATTACAGGCCCATATATATACCTTATGTACAAACCTGACTCTAACTATTGTCACGTAATACAAGTCCATAGATATATATAATGTACACACCTGACCCTAGATATTCTCCTTTGATACATGCCCATATATATACCTTATGTACAAACCGGACTCTAACTATTGTCACATAATACGAGCCCATGTACACACCTGACCCTACATATTCTCCTTTAATACAGGTCCATATATACATACCTTATGTACCTTATGTACAAACCTGACTCTAACTATTGTCACATGATACAAGCCCATACTTATACATAATTCACACATCTGACCTTTAATACAGGCCCATGTACAACCCTGACCCTGGATATTGTCTCTTAATTAAAGCCAATTCATATTTCGACCTATTACTTATACAAACCTGACCCTGAATATTATCCCGTAATACAACCCCATACATATATCTAATGTAGAACCCTGACTATGTTCCCGTAATACACGCCCATACATGAATCAGTTTACAATACATTCCACATTTTATAATATTAATTGTCATAATAAAACTGTTGGAAGGATTCTTCACATAAATGGGATAATTTGTTACAATACAAATATAACAAAACAAATGCAACGCATTCTGCTTCTTTCACGCCCCGTCAAAGAATCCTCTTCGACCAACCTACGCCGCTCAGTACTGGTATACTTTGATTTTTCGTTTAAAATAAAGTTCTGAAAGTGTATCAACTCGCTCTGCTCATAGCTCCGCCTTCGACCGCCCCCTACTGTGGATATTGTCGTCAAATTGGCCTAAGGTATTGTCATCGTATGCCTACCGTGTGATAGCGGGTCGAATCCGCAGGTAGGTGTCAACAACATGCTTTATCGTCAATGGAACTAAAATAGGCGTCTCTTTCTCTTTTAACGTGGTTTGCTGAACAGCATCTTGTCTGTTCTTTGATTTAAAACCGCTCTGATTTCTATGGGCCTAAAAATAAGGAAGTTATGTCAGTTTTATGATATGTTCTACCCCACCACCTTTTTACATGGCCCAATAGGGCCATATTTAATATTGTTGGATACATTGTCGTAGAAACGTTTCAGTTATTGGAGGGGTGGGTGAGTAGGAACTGTTGAGAGAAAACATATTTGGCAAGCAGAAACACAAATATAAGAAAGTAAGTTTGTTTGAGTTATTTGTGGGAGGAGACAGACTCCTTGACAAAATATTTTACAAGCAAAATAAAACAACATTCATGCTCAATGATATCAATAGGAGATACAACATGTATTAGTTACAGAATGTCCAACTAGGTGTTCTGAGCATATACCATAACATATATTGAGGCGTTAGCTGAGATGTTTTCATGATATATGTGTTAACACCAAGTTGGATATTTTATAACTGTTTTAACTTTTATTGCTAGCCACACACCCCTTGTATGATATCTGGTACAGGGCCATCAATCTGTTTTGGGGGTCTGCGACCCATACCCTTGGGTGGGGGAATTTTAGCGTGCATTTACAGGAAAGGGGGAATTATTTTGTGGCCATAATTTTGATTACAATCATAGTTTTAAATGGTCTACAAGTTTTATTTGTATTAAATACAGTTCGTACTCAATATTTTACGTACCAGAAGTTTTTTTGTTGTTTTTTTCAGGGGGGAATTTTGAGTCTGAAATGGGGTAAAAACATACTTTTTGGAGGGGGGAATTTTTGCGTCCGGTAAGCAAAATTGGCAGATCGACGGCCCTGTGGTATAACAGCATACTTTTTGAAAAGTGTGCCATTATCAGAAATCTTGGTATACTTTCGTCATCCTGTATTGAATATATATGTATAGCTATGAATCGTCTTTTTGTGCTATCTCAGTTTAAAACACCAATACGGGCACATTCAATTTAAATTATGGTCAATTTTACTGTCATGGCAGATATTTTGATGGATTTAATCACGGAATAATAATTTTTAAATGAATGTTATTGCTTTCTGTTAATGATACAATGTTTAATGTGGTTTATTCAACGTAACATTATGCATCTCTATATGTAAATAATTACTGAAAAGGTGATCCTTTGGAAGCAACAAACACAAACAAGAGAGAAAAGTTGCAGACTCGGTTTTATTGAGTCTGTTCAAGAGAGGTAATTATAAGCTTTCTGGTCAACTCGTACCTGAGTCAACTCGTACCCTAGTCAACTCGTACCCTATTTTGGTCAACTCGTACCTTAGTCAACTCGTACCTCAGTCAACTCGTACCCACTTTTTAAAATGACTTTGGACAGCAGCGGTAATAAAGAACAATGGTATATAGTCTATAATTTTAATGATAAGTGACAAAGTTATTTAAGAATGTAATAATATGAGATTGTAATAAAGCAGCATTTTTAATGTTTTTACATGTACAGAAAAACAGGGAACATATACATATATACAAATCACATGAACATACATACAACGTATATACACATGCACACGATGCAATGTCACTAAATTGTCACTTTTTCGGCGTCGGCGTTTACTCATCATCCGGCCTGCGGACTGCCGGCTTGTAGAGCACGCTGAAGTGTTTCAGTAGGCCGGTTGCCGTTAACTCCCCTTGACGGTACCGCCTCCAGAGCTCAAAAGTCTTGCCCTGCAAACTCTTGTAAATTCTCCGCTGGTATCGCCTCAGCTGAAGTTCGCACACTAGTTGTACATTTCTAATGGCGACATTGGCCTCGTCGTTCAGTAGACGCACGAGGAGGTAGAATGGCAGAGTACCCCCGGCTCTCCCATTCAGACGTCGATGCCACCCTGCAAAATATAATAATAAAAAAGTAGTTTATAGAACTTATATTATTATTATTTTCTTTTATTATACTTTATTATAATTTATTTCTATGATTAATTTTAGTCTCACACTAAAGCTGTTGGGTTTTGCCGCTGTTGGATTTTGTCGCTGTTGGATTTTGCCGCTGTTGGAAGGTGTGGCGTTCCAGAACGTTAGATTGTAAATTGTATTTAGATGTTTGAGTACACCATAGTGAGTTTGAAAGCTGTATACTATTGTTTATTACCTTCAACGTCGTTATTTGTTCGGACGCTCATGCCGAACACCGACCAGCACTCCACGGGCCACATGACGGACTCGAACCATGTCGACCTCATATACGAAGCGGCTTGGGGCGATGTCAGCCAGAGACCCGAATACCTCCGGGATGTGCTCGGGAGGTACTACTCGGGAGGGAGGAACGGCAGACATAGTAACTTCCGGAGGAAGGAGTACGTCTCTGTCCTCTCTATGTATTCGGTCGCAAGACACTTCGCCTGAAAATAAACGCATATTTGCCATTATAATGTAACTTAAAAAAAATCTATAAAATTATTTTGTCTGTAAGTACATCGACATGCTTTATTTAGTTGTAGCTCAGGTGAGGGACTTGATGGTACAAATCTTTGACGTTTTGTATGATTCATTTATAATTGCTATAACTAACCAATATTTAAAGCTTGAACGCATTTGACGTTTTGTATGATTCATTTATAATTGCTATAACTAACCAATATTTAAAGCTTGAACGCTATGGAGTATAATTATACAGTTCAATTATAAATGTTTAATGCCTACCTGCACTTGCCGCCGATTTTTTTAGTAGGTACGAGTTGACCAAAACGGGTACGAGTTGACTTGGGTAGGTACGAGTTAACCAAAGATCAGGTACGAGTTGACCAAAATAGGGTACGAGTTGACTAAGGTACGAGTTAACTCAGGTACGAGATGACCAGATACCAATTATAATATGCAACACCTCTCACGCCTCCTAGCACCGACTAAAGCGATATTCTACTTTAAAGCTACACAGAATGGGCCTGATGATCCCAAAGGACCAGTACATAATAAAACTACTGATTTGTAGTTGGGGCGACTTTTTGTCAGCATAATACTAGCACTATACCTACTGAGCTATGGAAGACATATGGTTAGGATTCAGTTATTTAACATGTAGCTGTGTTCAGTATCATCGGGACCCGTGTGGTTCCCGGGGGCCCCCGTTTGGTCACGGGGCAAAGAATAGGGCCACTAAAGATCCCTTTGGAGGGGTAGAATCCCACCAAATTCATGTTCATTTTTTGTTCATGTTCATTAAAGGTCTTCATCATGATCCCTGCATTGTTTCAGGTGCTATCTCGCTCGTATCAAAAGAGCAGTGGCAGAAAAACAATAACGTGGCTCCAGCGTAAATGGAGTTTCTACGAAAGAATTTGCAGCAACTCTGCAGTTCAGGGTGAGAAAGTTCTAGGCCCATTTTCCATATTTTATCTCGATGTACAGGGAAGATGAGCCTGGCATGTTCATGCCTGTGAGGCGCCATATAAGCTTTTCATGTGTTGGTGCGCCTTAAAACCCCAATTCAATTCAGTATCATCGGCTGTCGATATTGTATTGAGGTAGCTATTGTTGTCTACAGTAGTTACAGTTATGCCAAAGCAATGTATATGGCATACTAGTACCTTTTAAAATAATAAAGTAATGTAGACCTTTTATGTATGCAGGTAATCATGTATCGATCAGTGTATCATGTGTATTGAAGAAACAGGTTACTCCATATGCACATTAAAGATCTCACTGAAGGTCTGTGTTAATCAGTGATACAAAAAACTAACAAACTCTTCTTCGGAAATGAGGCTGCCATGACATTAAATTAAAATTGATTGTGTTCAGTATCAGCAGAAAGAAATGGAAATAACTCATTCTTCATTATACCTCCTACACAGTGATAATGTACATGCTACACAGTGATAATGTACATGTACCTATACTTGCTATGTATTTTATGTTTCAGCATCTGCATGCCCTAGTTAAGTATAGCAAGAAACCAGGACAGATACTCATAAGGTGATAACAGCAGTCTGCAGCTAGCATTTGTGCCAGACCATAAAGGAAGTGGGACATAGTCATGACCTCTTGCTGTCACATGAAACTATCCATCTTGCAAGTGTGTATTTAAGTTCTGCATTTGCGATTGGATAGTGATTTGGGATAAGCATGTTATTTCTACAATCATGTATTTCATCACTTACATCTGCCCATGAATTTCCCATCATAAAGAAGACAGAACAGACTTTCATGACAATTGTAAGTATTAACTAAAGTATATCCTACAAACACATACTATGTTGGGGCCTTCTTAGATCAATTTATTAAATTGCTTAAACATACAAAAACTGATTTTATTTCTCAACAGAGCAAGCCTAAATCATTTTATGCAAAAATTAAAAAAAAAGAAAAAAGGTGTAACATATTACCATAATGGCATTCTATATTTTCTGTAACCCCCTGAGCAATGTTACCACCATATAAATTAACTGTGTTTAACACACGGCAATCTAGAAGCTGCTTAGCATCAATCAATTCACGTCTGACATAAAATTAAATTAAATTTTGAGTTTTAATTGGCAACCAAAGGTTTACATATAATATTGCTGCAATATTGCCAATAGTTAGTATATACAAAAACAAAGTCAATTTGATTACTATAAATGACTGAACAATTGCATATATATGGAAAAAGTATATATTATATAATAAAAAAACAAGATTCCCATGTGTCCCTTTAAATTTACAATTGGGATTATCCAACGACTTCAATGCTTTCAGATGTGAACTGCCATCCAAAGCTGACAGAATACTATCAGTCACACACAATTGTTTAAACATACAAAGGATATTTATATATTATTTTTTTTACAGCTGTTTTGTAGTTGACATCGTCTTTTTTCTTTATCTAAATCCATTTCACAGCAGACCAGATGATATGTAAATGTTGCAGTCACATGATGTTTGTGTAATTATCCAATGCCGGTTTTAAATGCCCGACAGAAATAATATACATGTCAAGTCATAGAAAACCATTTAAATATATACATAGGATAAAGACACTTTCTCTTCTTGAGTAGAGTGTTATTCTGTAGTGACATCTCATCTTTGCTCAAAAGGTTCTAGGTCCAGTCTCCATATTGTATCTAGATGTAAATGGAGGATGAGCCTGGTATGTTCATCCCTGTCTGGCGCCATATAACCTTTCTTGTGTTGGTGCGCTGTAAAGTCCCAATTCAACTTTGCTCATATGATGGATTAAAGATGCTGGTTCCAACATCCCATACCAGCTGTAAGGATCCAGGGCAGGACAATTCCACTTGTCTGCTCATCATGCCTCATGGTGAGTGAATATGTTATAATTGTATCCAAACATACCAAAATATCAATTAATGAAGTCGATAAAAAGAATGCAATGAATGCCATAATTCAGGGAATGAATAAAGTAACTATCTGTCAAACTCAATGATTTTCAGCTTGACTGATCTCTGCTTTTGCCGTGGTGCGGCGTCCGTCGTCTGTCTGTAAACTTATATTTGTAGCGACTACTCCTCTGAAACTACATAATGGATTTTCATGAAACTTTACAGAAATGTTGCCCATGAAGTCTAGTTGATCCTAGCAAATATTCATGTTGCTTTTTACTGTATGATGCTGTTCAGCAAAAAAGTATATGCATCACGGTTTGTGTATATTGATGAAGTAGATAGTATGACAGATAAGCTCAATTAACTCAGCTGGTAGGTAGAGTATCGAAAGGTAGTCCGAAAGTAGGAAGAACGAAAAGGTCCCGGGCTGAGTCCCGATTCGGCTGCACATTTGTCTAGCTTTCATGACGGTGAGTGGTTCAGCCATTGTCAATCCAGACTGGATCATGACTAGATAGCATTTCGAAGTTCGGTCCATATGTCATATCTGTCTGGGAACGAATTGAAATGTGTTGGGGGTGGAGGTGGTATGTCACGATTCATACACTTACATGTAATGTCATGGCCCCCATTATCGTGGTATATCGTAGTGAAACGTGAACTGCGCTACAACCATTTATAATTGTTCTCGATTTCAATGACCTATAAATTCAGTAATATATCATCTTTGTTTACATTGACAAAATTGTCTCCGGTGAATCACTTTTTACCAGATGTCGCGAACTATTCCGATTTGGTCGGAAGATTCCATTATGGATAGAGCGTCCCCATTATCGTGGCAAGTCGAAAAATGATCCAATTATAGGAAGTACGGTATGTGCTACACAATGCCTTTTTATGAATACCCCTTCAGAAGAAAGGAATAATCCGAACAGGAGCAGCGTCTGAATTATGGGACAACAGATGGATGAATGTAAACACGAAGTAACTTTGTTATGGTGATATATATGAGGTAGAAACATTGTCCAAACTTAAAAATAGTTGTTCTTTAACAGATTTTTTACTTTTTTTAATACTTTAGGAAAACTGATGCAGTTGATTTAACTTTTATATTCCAACAGTGTTGGGGATTCCCTTCTGGTAAAAATAGCTCACGAGCTGTGACGTCAATCATCGTCATTTATCATAAATAACACGTGTAATGACGTACCACGATAATGGGAATACCACGATAATAGGGGTCATGCCGTTAGACTTGCACATGCTGCATATATCAGACATGAACTGTGCTCTTCCTATTTCATATTAGATTATTTTATCATCCTATCACACATATTTTTAAATCATTATATTTTCGCTTTCAACTGGATGCATTTTATGACAAGTACACCGGTATATAGATGAGCGAGCATAGTCTGTACATGTAGCAGTGGGAGTAAATAAGCACTAGGTTTATCAGACTTCTCCGACGGCTCTCATTTCGACGACTTTCTAAACGGTAAACAGGTATCACATATAAAAATGTTTGGCATATCCTTGGACAATTGTACATTCAAAACTGACAGTAAATCATCATATATGGTCATATACCACTATTGCATTTCCCATAGGTCTCCATTATAGCCTTTTGGCCTACAACCCCTATTCCTATATCGGAACGGATGAAAAAACCTAACTGTTTTTAAAGAACTATCTTAGAGACACTCTAAAATGACCAGCAAATTGGGGATAATCTGATGCTTTCAGCCTCTAATAGTTCACTGAAGGTGGCCACCCCCAGAATGGCAGTAAAGAAATTTTACTTTTTGCAAATATACTCTCAGTAAAATTGTATCCATAAAAATGCAAATTTCAGTCAAAATATCCTAAATCAACATGTTTTATGATGGAAACATAATAGTTTGATGTTTTATGGGGATTTGTTATGATTTGGGTAATTTAATCCAATCAGAATCTACCTTACAATCTGACTATATGCCCTAATAGACCCTATACTTTTTTCAACCAATCAGAAGCCCCAAATCAATAGTGGTATCTGACCATATGCATAATGCAGTCAATATGGTTCGCATGGCTACATTTTTTAAGCTTCTTACATGTCCTGACGTACTTTTATCACATGCTAGACATGACTTTACCTCCTTGACAGGCATAGCAAGTATCGGTTTATAGGCAAATGCCATTTTGAAACAAATTACCTTGTAAATTTAGGAAAAAATTAGAAAAATCACTGGTCGCGAAATTACAAAACCTTTTAACGCCGCCATTTTGAAAGTAGTTCAATCCCGACATGCCTCGCGCTGAAGTAATTCGAATGGTCATTCGGAAGTTATAGGCCGATCAGTCTAGCCCAAATGGAGGCCAAACCTAGACAAAATTGCAAAAGTCTTGTTTTCACTAGTATTGATATCAGCTATATCTATATTTCCATCAGCCAAAAGTTGCATATTCAGAAATGATGGGAAAGCTTCTAAAAATGGCCCTTATTGAAGTAAACCGTATTTTCCTCGATATTCAACTAATTTGATAAAACGGCCGATACATGCATTAATATGTGTACATACACTGTGTAATGTAGTTTTAGTAACGCAGATTGTTTGATGTTATACTTACTAGTAAGAATCATGTTCATTTGGCTTATAGAACTATATTTCATATAACAATTCATTTAATTTAGTGGGTACTATTACCCCACCCACTTATGGTAAATTCAACACTTTTGTAAATTTTCGACTAAATCCTTTTTAAATCATAATACAGTTTATTTAACATTCAAAATACAAAATACCTTTATGTCCATGAGTACACAGGTACAACACAATACCTATATATACACACGTCAATAAATGGCAACATATAATGTTTTTATTTTGTCACATATCATTTTTTTGTCATACATTTTCTCCATTTCTCACTTACTAAGAAGTGTTTCAGTTCGAGATTCGTTCTCTTGGGAGTTTATATTTATATATACTTCAACATGTAATGCATGATTTTATTTAACATACATATACACATACATATATATACACACATATTTTTTTTTTTTTTTTATTACACTCAAATAGTCACTCATGCGAAGGCTCAAAATTGGCCGGTAAAAGCCCGTGGCCACTAAATATATATAATTTCAATTACATTTAAGATAATTATATGTAACTTAAATTAAATTTAAGATAATAGCAGAGCTATTAAATATACGTCTGCTTAAGACAGGTGTCTATCCATTTTACGTGACCGCTAAAACAGGTTTGATTGTACATGTATTTTTTAATATCAACATATTTTAATACTTATGAGTGTTAGTAGCAAACAATGGTTAACAAGAGCTATACTAATTGATTTGTAATACTATGATCAATTATGACATACTTAATACTGTACAAATGGTAATTACAAACACATGTAACCCTTGCAATCAAATGATTAGTTTATTTTTTTTCAAAAATAATACTAGTAAGACAATTCATTAAGTGGAATTTTGACATATTTCGTCTTTAGTGATGCAATCTTGTTTGAGATCATCGAACATCTTTACTAAACTTGCTGGAATATCACTATTTTGGTTGTCTTCGTTCTGTTCTGGTTTCATGACCAAAGTTGTTGGAATCTCACTACCTTGGTCGCCTTCGTTTTGTTCCGTATCCAAGTGTTCGGGTCTCTGTTGTTTCACCGAAAGATCAATGTCAACAGTTTCTTTCATTAACAAAGCACGCAAAGCAGTGTCTACAAGAAAATGACCCCTGATCGCCCTCGAGACTGCTTTTCCAGTTAGCATGTGCGATACAGCATTCGGAGCATATACAGTTTCAAGCAGTTCTTGTAGTCCAGAACCTCCCATTATATGACCAATTGCCCCAAGGAAACTCATCTCAGTATGAAATCCACCTAGTCGTAAAGCTATGTTTTTCAGCCAAGCAGACTCTTGTTGGGAGTGAACTATGTAGCTCGCCTTTTGAAACAAGGGCTGGTCAAATGTCAGCACTGGAGTGACATGATACCTTCTGGATAGCTCACACACAAAGTTCATGGTGGAGTAAATGCAGGTCAAATCACTTGGACTCATGTCGATCATAGGCAGGAATGAAATGCTTGATTTTCCAGGGTAATGGGCTTGCGATGGTTTGTCAAATAGCTGCATATATTCCGACCATGATGGTCTAGATGGTACCAATGGCCAGATGACTTTGAAGAACATGTCAAACTTTGTGTCTGTGGCTTCGTTTTCGTTCTGCAAATCCAGATTCTTGAACGTGATTGGTGCAATATCAATGTCGTGATGTTTGAAGAATTGTATGTGTATTTTTCCGATTGTAGAAATCTCTTCAAGGGTAATGTTTTGTCTTGGAATGGGTACTTGAATTATGGACCCAGGCGTTGTGCACGCTATCATTCCCATTCCGTGGAATGTATTATGGTCATCAAGAGTTCGAACATTGTGGTCTACGTTATCGCCGACAAATTGCAGGAATTTTCCAGGGAAGAACGCGGGAATTGATGTATTCAGAACTGTGGTGGCATTCGTCTCAACTTTTGAACCTCCCAGTAGGAAGAACACAATCCCAGGTTATTTAGCGTATCATTGAGCAACCTAGAGCCAAAGTGGTGATGCAATTGTACTCCAAGACCTATCTGCAGTGGAACGATAAGACCTCTTGGTCGACTAGCCTGTATCATGGCCTGGCCAATGGCTCCAATCTTGACACCGTTGTCCTTACTGGCGAATACTATACACAGTAACAACTGCAAACTGTCTGGGACGTACTCCACATTCTCCTCAAGAGATGCTATTGATGCAAACGATGTGTAGAATGTTTTAGATAAATTGATCGAACCAATATCAGTCTTTGTAAGTTTGGCAGCCTTGATATAATTCCTTTCTTTTCATTCTCTTCGGTACATTCCTGTTTGTTTCTGGAAAAACTGTGTATAATTGATGAAGCTGTTTCTTTCAATGTTAATATGTCAACTTTTCCTTCAAGCGAACTTATAGTAATTGAATTGCCAAAGTATTCTATTAATTTCCTTTTCATATGTTTAGCAGAATAAGATTTTTCACCACACTTTTCTTCCATCACTTTAACTAGATCCTGTACTGATACCACCTCCTCTACGTGGTCTCCAATATACGCTATAACATGCTAAAAGCCTACTATAACATCACTATTGTTAGGTCGTCCGACTGGACTTAGTTTAGGAATTGACTCACAGCCCTGGAATGATTTTGGAATCAGACGTCCTGTTCTAAAGTTCTAAAAATTTGGTGATAGGCGGCTTCAGCAGCTGGTAGGTCTAACACAGATGGCAGTCTGCTGGATACAGTATGTGTCCATTCATCGTACCTTTATGTACATGTTTGTATTAGAGATTTTCGTATCTCTTGCACAAAACATACATTTATTGTTAAAATCAAAAGAATCGGTGGATCTTAGTGAACGAGGAATGCTATTTTTTCATCAGTGTTTGTTTGAATGTTCCTAGGATGTATGTATTCCCTGCGACACTCTGTGTGGATAACTTGTCCTGGTACAGTTCTGATGTCCGAGTTCCTGGCCACACTTGCTATGTTAATTCCGTCATTTCCTTTTTCCCTCAGTTCTACCATAGGCAAGGTTCCATTCAGCGATTGTTTACAGATAGCACACTCATCCATCTGAAATTAAACATGTTGTTATATGTAGATGGATAGATGCATTTTGCTTATTTGATATTTTCAATTTAAATTAGAATAACAGACCACTGACAAATGTAAATGCATGACAAACAATATAGGCACATTGTTGTTTCTGGAAATATTAGGGTAGGCATATCCACATATGATATATTTATAACTTCGTTGCATGTGAGCATGTTATAATGTTAATAAAATAATTAACTTGAAATGGATATCATTTGAAACAACATGTTTTTGCTGTACGCATACCATTAGTCACGATGCCAGTGCCAATCATGCATACAATCCGCAAGCCAAGTCGCCCGTTAGCTGAAACACATAACACAATATTACATTTTTGTCATTGTACCTCCCTTCATAATGAAGTGCTTCATTTGTCATACCAGTAAGTATCTATTTGGTTTAATTTAAGACTCAGACTACACTAATAAATATGTTTTCTGTTGTCTGCACAGGTATTGTATGCTAATGAAATTTATACACAATATAGCCGATGTATAATTTTTCTCAGACTCACCTCATCAAAGTGTCACATGATCACAGTTTTAAGTGTTGTAGACTGTGTGGACTACGTTCGTTCTGAGGGACACTGAAAAAATAAAGATTACAATGTACATTCAAAATAAGCATATACGTATTTAAACTGTTCAAGTTTGGAATAATAAACAATTAAAATATTCTGCATAATGAGATTTCTTGTTTAAAAAATTAATTAAAAAAGACAATGGTTTATAATTATCAATAAGAGACCAAAATGATTTTTTTAAATAAATACATATAATTCGCAAATGAAACAGAAATGGCCCGATGTCGCTTCCATAGTTGAAAAAAATCAAGCGGGACCCACCTTAGATGTGTTTTATTAAAAAGAATTGCGAATAAACGGCTTCAAATATATTAGTTTTGTGATACAATCGCATTTTATACAACGTAAACTCTCAAGAAGGGTTCAAAAATGTTTTGTTACAGTCGATCGTGTGTAGATTCTCAATGACATCTCGTTGCAAACAACATGTCTGACATTTAGTAATTCCGCTAATACCGGCTTTTCCATGTATAGATGCAATAAATCCACCTTTTCATACATTTTTATTACATTAATATTTCAAAACAAAACTCACCTTCGTTATAATCCTACATTTTGATGTTGTTTGTTTACGGAAATGCGAATTCTCAAAATATCACGCGACAAACGTCACTTTTTAGCGTGACGTCATTGGAAAATCACCGGTATAGTGGCGCATTTGGACCATAACAATTTGTACAGAAAATGCAATTTTCAAGAGCGTTTTACACGAATTTGCCTGGATGGAAATAATGCAACTTTGTATGGAACGCCATATCTACATAAACCTAATTATTTGTTGATATCTACAATTATTTGAAGATATCTACAATTCAATTAGAGATATCTCTAATTCATTTGAACATATCCATAATTCAATTAGAGATATCTCTAATTGAATAAGAGATATCAATATATCAGATGTATTAGAGATATCTTCAAATCAATTAGAGATATCTCCAATTGAATTATGGATATGTTCAAATGAATTAGAGATATCTCTAATTGTAGTGTTGACGTCTCCATGGCGAATAAATAAATAATAATTATTTCTCCCTATCCATAAGTATTGGCTACCATTAGCAGTGAGGATTATGACGTCATATATAAGCTTTAAACTGCCAATTATACCTTCCAAGGGTATAGATGTTAGCCTTTTGATTCTACAATAGGAGTGAGGCACTCTCTTCTATATAAATTTTCAAAAACAGCTTTGACATAAATCATTAGCAAACTGAACCGACACATGTAGTACAATTATAATTAGTTAGAGCGCTCTTACTTGTATATGTATTTATATCAATATTGTATATATTAATGCATTAATGTAACCATGATACATATATTGTGGAAACAAAATATAAACTGTGTAAATAAAATATTTAATGTGTACATAACATGTCTTAGATGTCGAAAATAGCCAACTATACAATAGTTACAATACATATTTTGTCAAATGGTATTATAATGTCCCATTGTATGACTGCGACAAACTATACATAAGATAGACACATGACGATAGATTCGACAGAGACAGAGTTTATTTCCATCGTGGAGTATTGAACTTTTAGATGGAGATAGGAGGTAGTTTCAGAGCTTAGTTATGCGAGACATTGAGACAAACTATGTTTGTCACATGAATATAAGACCAATGTAAATTGGCCCTTGTATTATAACCACTGTTTTTGAAGAACGCGCGCGCGCGCATGCGTAGTTTGGTTTGCTTTTGGGAGCGATTATTATTTTCGTAATTTAAAGTTTATATTATAAACATTTAGAGATATCTCTAATAGAATTGTAGATATCTCTAATTCAATTGTAGATATCAGTAATTCAATTATGGATATGTTGAGTTTGATTGTAATTAGAGATATCTACAATTCAATTAGAGATATCTCCAATTGAATTGTAGATATCTTCAAATGAATTAGAGATATCTCTAATTGAATTAAAGATATCTACAAATAATTAGAGATATCTCTAATTGAATTGTAGATATCTCTAATTGAATTAGAGATATCTACAAATAATTAGAGATATCTCTAATTGAATTAGAGATATCTTCAAATAATTGTAGATATCAACAATTATTTAGGTTTATGTAGATTTGGCGTTCCATAACTTTGGTGTACCTTTTAATGTATATGTCTACTATCGCATAGTAGTGATGCAAAAACTTTTGCAATTATGTCTACCCCAAAAATTAGACTGATCAGCCTATTACCATCGTCAGAAATATAGCGAAGAGCTGTTAGAGACCAGCGCAACTAGAGTAATATTATAGGTTATTGCATTTGTATGGCTAAATATTACTTGGAACGAGTTGTTTTGGCAAAGGACGACGAGCTTGCGAGTCGTCCTGCGCCAAAACAACGAGTTCCAAGTAATATTTAGCCATACAAATTCAATAACCTTTTTATTGTATACTTTCATATTGTTTTTGATCAATGTTAATTGTATGACTATTACTTTTCATTGCATTTGTGTTATTTTTTATAGCTTTTGATGGAATTCCTACTTTGCCATTCAGTTTCATTTTGTGTGGATGATTATTTTGCGCGAAAATGACGTCGACGTCGGATGACGTCATTAAAAACGGTTGCTAGTCAAAACGTCCCCTGGTCAAAACGGCCCCAAATTGGTCAAAACGTCCCCCTTTTTTGGTCAAAACGTCCCACCCTATTAATTTGTTAGTCAAAACGTCCCCCTATATATTTCGATAACGTTAAAACAGTGGGTGAGTGACCATTTGAATTATTTTATCATTTTTTGCCATAAAAGGTTGAAAAAACCTCGTATTTTTTTGTTGACACTATAGAAAGGATTCCGTTATTTTTATTTGAAAGTAGAGCGGGTGCACCTATTTACGAACCTGTTCCCAAATCCGAACGCTTTTTGAAATACTAATATTAAAGTTGAATTTAAACAAATTCCGCGAATATGACTTCATTAATATCATGTCATTTCCTTTCTCTTTCTCCTCGGCGCCATATTGTCAACGAGCTGGTTGTTTTGATAGAGAATTGTCTAATTTTCTTGGAAGCCTTACTTTTGGTAAGTAAACTTAAATGTTTGCTAATGTTTTGCACCAATTTTGTAAGAATATATGTCACTGTATATGTATGGTCAACTTGATGACTACGCATAGTTAGCATGCGGAAACATGTACTTTTCATGTGTGATGGTCGTGGTAATGAAGTGACGTCTCGTTTCAGAAGGACAGCGGTGTTCGGAATTACATTCAAAATATTTACCATTGTTTTCAATTCCGAACAAAATATAACGAGTAGATCCTTTGGTTATTTCTTTCTTGAAAATTACAACTTTACTAATTTAACCATACAAACTATAATTCGATGTATAACTATTAAATGTGTGATTTATATTCAGAAGTAGATACTTACAATACACCAAGACTGTGTTACTGACTGAAATTGATTTATAATTATGATCCAGGGCGGTATCGAACCCCAAGGGTTCTTCGGTCGATGCACTTTAACTACGTATTAAAATCTTGTACAATTATTGTCTGTGTTATAGCGTGACCCGGCTAGCTCTATTGTTGCCACACGCCATAACAAGGGGTTGTCATTTAAACAAACGCCAGCTTCCGTAAACATCATTTATTGATGGTATGAATAATAAACATCTCTGAAAGTATATAATACTCAACGTAAATCATCTAAAATATTACACATATGCATTCAATATCACAGATTAAGTAATTACTCAATAACTTACATAAATATGAAGTTTATCAGACATACAATTACTTAATGTATTTAAAACAAACCATACTTAATGCTTTTAACATCACGTATTACACATATATTACAATCTTACTGTTAATGGATATATTAACATATTGCAAAACATACAAATTCCTTAACGCATATCAGCAGTATGAACTACTAAATAATATAGTCGCAATATAGTCACATAGTTATTATTAATACCTACATGTATATGGTACAAAGACTATATCCATCACATCCATCTCTCCTGCCATTCTATCTACCAGCTCGCCACCAGCTCTACATATATCTGTACATAAAAGGTCTGAATTAGTTCATGTACCTTTAAACTACATCATAACAAACTGGACACAGACAATCGATTCAAATGTCTAGCCAACATCAATATACAATTCGTGGATCTGTTCATATAATGATTACTTATAAAATATACATATCCGACAACGGACGCACGGACGGATCTAATGCCATTTACTATTATATTAACAGTCTTATAGATGCAAACAGATGCATGGCAATTACAAAGTTACACATAGTTAAAATCACATCTTAATCCCTATGATTTGGTAATTTGTCAATTATCAATCCCTTGATCAATCAGTTGGAATCAATGATAGAGAAATATGACATTAAACAATGACCAAGGAATAAAACAAATATGTTTCCTACCTTCCAAATCCTACATCCATTTCCAAACACTTCCAAATCATGGTACATAATTTTACCATTATATATTAAAACATAGCTGTCCTATATTCTTAGGAAACTCTAAGAATATAAATATAGACACTGCAAATATTGCAAGTACATTAAACTGATTAAAATAACTGATCCAAGATGGATGCAAACTATATTTTCAAGAGACTTCTTGACACTTCAACTTTCTTTGCAAGACTAATTTAAAACTATCTATTGACCACTCAGATTTCACCTGGATGTCAGGTGACCATCTACTTTCCCTCTAAAACCTATTCAGCTATGACCAGTACTATTAAAGGGTGTTAGCCTAATAATGTTAAGGTTAGCATAACTTCCAACACATGCAATTATTAGTTCCGTAAGGCCGATACATATTAAAACAGTAAAAACACACTCTACCACATACTCCCCTCCTTTATAATAATGTCTTCCACGACATTCACTTCTGTGCAACAATTTCCAGAATGGTTTTGATGATATCTTGTTGCAGAGAAGGAGGCATGGTGCTCGCCAAAGAGCGCAGGAAGTAAACTCTCTGGATCCAGTCGGGTTGCTCACTAGCTGCCGTAGCTGTGGCAGACATGACAAATTCACCAGAAGTCATCCAACCTGGTCTTTTCCTTTCTCTTGGTTGTCTTGGCACTGGTTTTGGCGTTGCTGGTTTTTCAGGTACGGTCACCTCTTCTGGTTTACCGTCACCATCTCTAGCTAGAGTGTTCCTCTGGCCATCGTCTTCATCATCAGCAGTAGCTGTATCCTCAGCTTCCTCAGATGTTACACCGTCAGCTTCACCTGCTCCATTGGAGGTGTGAGCGTCCTCATCAGCTGCGGTTGACACATCTCCCGTTTCGTCACCAGTCGAACCGTCATCCTCGTGATGCGAAACGTTATCTTCGTTGACAACAGGTTCATCGTTGTTTTCATCTTCCACGTCCTGAACGACATTGTGTTCAATGTCAGCCTCTGTTGTTCTGCCTGCTGATTTCACAATATACACAGATTCTTCTTCTGAGTCTTCATCCTCTTCCTGATGTGTGTGAACATCAGTCTCAGTAGAATCTGCTACTTTCACTTCTCTTCTACCCAGTCTCTTCGCTGCGATCGGATGATGACCTTCTGTCTTACTGTTCTTCCGATTCAGCCTCTGTATCTCCTGACCTAGGTGTTTTTTGCCATCCTCTATCGATCCTATAGGAAGTAGCAAATTCCTATGCAGGATTTTCGTTCTGCCTTCCCCATTCTCCTGTCGAACTACGTATACTGGTATATCGCTGTTACGTTGATCCAGTACCACGTATACTTCTTCCTCCCATCGGTTGGCTAACTTGTGTTTTCCATCAAACGCCACTATCTTCACAAGCACTCTGTCTCCAGGATGTATCACCGATCCTCTTGCCCTCATGTCGTAATTCTTCTTTTGCTCATCTCTTGACTTCTTTGCAGCTTCTGAAGCAAGATGGTACGACTGTTTCAACTTGTCTCGTAGCTCCTTTATGTATTTGGACTGTGGCTGCCTGTTCTGGTTGACGTCTAATCCAAACGCTAAATCCAGGGGAAGTCTTGGCTCTCTTCCAAACATCAGAAAGAATGGTGAGCAGCCTGTAGATGTATGTCTGGTGCAGTTGTAGGCATGCACAATAGGTCCTACATGGCTCTTCCAGTCCTTCTTTCTGTCTGGATCTATCGTCCCCAGCATATCCAACAAAGTTCGGTTGAATTTCTCCGTCATTCCATTGCCCATAGGATGGTACGGCGTCGTTCGAGACTTGGTCATTCCAGTGATGTTACAGAGCTCTTTGATAAGATTTCCTTCGAAGTTTGCTCCTTGATCCGAATGGATTCGCTTTGGTAGACCAAAGTTCACTACGAAGTTGTTAAAGAAGGCTTCTGCTGTTGTCTTTGCAGTCTGGTTCTTTGTTGGAATGGCCATGGCATATCTTGTGAAGTGGTCTGTTATCACTAGGATATTCTGGAATCCCCCGATGGATTGTTCCAACGATAGGTAGTCCATGGCAACTAGTTCCAGTGGCTGCATAGTCTGGATGTTAACCAGTGGTGCTCTGTGCTGTTCTCTCTTCCTTCTAATGCATCGTCCACATCTGTTCACCCAGTCCTCCACATCCTTGGTAACACCGGGCCAGTACATTCTGTCTCTGATAAGGGAGATAGTTCTGTCCCTTCCAGGATGTCCAACATCGTTGTGGAGACTGACCAACACTTTTCGCACAAACGACTGTGGAATCACTAGTTGTTTCCGCTTCTCTCCGTGCATTTCAACCTCTCGGTACAACACTCCTCTCACTAACACAAGATGGTCAAAAATCTTGGAATATGCAGCGTTATCAGGGTGAAACGTCATTTCCCTTCGTGATGGCTTCCTTCTTTCCCTGACTGCACATATCCATCTTCTTATTGTGGGATCCCTGTCTTGAATTCTTCTCCAATCCCTGTCTGAGAATCCTACAATCCCTTCATCATCTTCGATGTCGTCATCGATAACATCTGCGGAAAGCGCCAAATTCAATATGTATGGTGGCACAGATATGCCACTACATACAGCTTGAACTGACTCTCTATCGATGTCCTGTCTTGGTAACTTTTCTGGGAGTCTACTCATGGCATCAGCATCTGCATTCTTTACTCCGGGTCGGTACTTGATGGTGAAATCGAAAGTAGACAGTGCTGCAAGCCATCTATGTCCCGTTGCATCTAATTTGGCTGAAGTCAGGATGTATGTCAGTGGATTGTTATCTGTCAACACTGTACATTTATGCGAATACAAGTAGTCCTGAAACTTCTCCGTCATAGCCCACTTCAGTGCCAGAAACTCTAACTTGTGACTCGGATAGTTTCTTTCGCTGTTGCTAAGTCCTCTGCTAGCATAGGCTATCACTCTCTTCTGTCCGTCTTGTTCTTGATACAGAACTGCTCCCAATCCTTGGCCTGATGCATCAGTGTGCAACTCGAATGGCAAACTGTAATCAGCAAATCCAAGGATAGGGTACGATACAAGCTTGTCCTTCAAGGTGGTAAATGCTTGATCTTCCGCTGGTCCCCAACTCCATTTCTTTCTCTCTGGTGTTGTTGACACTTTCTTCTGTGCTTTCGTCTTCTTCTTTGCTGTAGTCGGCATCAGATCCGTCAAAGGCTTGGCGATCTTGGAAAAGTTCTGCACAAACTTCCTGTAATACCCAGCAAAGCCGACGAAACTTCTGACTTCTTCTGGTGTCTGTGGTTGTGGCCAATTCAGAACCTTCTCTATCTTCTTGGGATCTGGCTCTATTCCCTTCTCTGACACTATGTGGCCAACGTAGCACACTTTCTCTTGACAGAAGAAACATTTCTTTGATGACAACTTGAGGTTGTTCTCTCGCAGCTTGTCCAGTACCTTGGCTAGTCTTTCTATATGCTCCTCGAACGTCTTAGAGTAGATGATAAGATCGTCTAGAAAAATAAAGCATATAGTAAGATGTAGATCACCTAAACAATCCTCCATTAGCCTTTGGTAGGTAGCAGGCGAGTTACAGAGACCAAACGGTAACCGCTGAAACTCAAAGAAACCCAAGGGTCCTACTGTGAAAGCAGTCCGTTCCTTGTGAGTCTCCAAAACCTCAACTTGATGGTAGCCACTCTTCATGTCCAATACTGTAAAGTATTTTGCTTTGGATAGAGCGTCTAGTATCTCTTCTACTCTGGGCAATGCATACGAATCCTTGATGGTGCGCATGTTGAGTTGACGGTAGTCTACACACATCCGGATCTGTCCATCTTTCTTCTTTACGAGGACTATGTTAGATGCCCATGGGGAATGCGATCTTCTAATTATTCCAGCATCTAACAGTTGTTGAAGATGGTTCCTCACTTCTTCAAACATGCCAGGCGGTATACGGCGAGGTCGTTGTTTGAAGGGAATCTCATCATTCAAGTCAATCCTGTGTTTCACTCTTGAAACATGTCCTATGTCTGTGTCGCTATGCGAAAATACGTCATAGTAATTTAAAATTACGTCTTCTAACGTCTTGCGTTGCTGTGGTGTGATGTTTTCTGTGTTGATGTTAACAACATCCAACAGTGGCGGGTCCTGGTTGTCCTTCTTGGCTTCCATAGTATCGGGTTGGTCGGTTACAGTCACAGGCTGAATTTCACACATGACCTCATGTGGCTGGATCCGTACTGTCCTCGTCGTTATGTTGGAAATATGTACATCCACCAACCCTGTGTCCCTGTACTTGTATGCGACCAGTGTCGGTGCAACATCAATGTCATCCGGTATGTTCGATAGCTTGGATGGATGAAGCATCGCCGATGTCTGATGGTAAGGTATCTCCTTATCCAAGTAACCAGGCACAACTATCGTTGAATTCGGCTCTATGGTGACAGGTCTGCTTTCTGCACTCTTCACTATGGCAATGGAGTTCTTATTCCGCCTAAGTTGTTTCTCTCTTAGAGTCAAACAATTGAAAGCCAAGTACCATGGTACATGTAAATCGGCCTTCTGCAGGAACTGGTTTCCATATCTGTTCTTGGTGTCCACCATAAACGCTTGCAGAACGTTGGTCCCAAGTAGCAGTGGTATTCTTCTATTGGCAGCAGTCTCCGGAACAACAAGAAGCAAACATTCTTTCGGCTGACCCATGGGTAATCCATCTACAGCAATGCTGGCTCTGATGTACCCCAAGTATGGCAGGTTGTTCCCATTGGCACACACAACTTCTAATACATTGTCCATGGATTGTATATCTACATCATCCAAGTGGCTTCTGTAGAACGATTCCGATACAGTGGAAAGAGCTGCTCCAGTATCCAAGAATCCAACCGTGTCAACTCCATTCAATCTCATGCCAACCTCATTGCTCGTTCCTATAAGCCCATCTGGTATGCCTTGACTGTATACGTTGGCCTTCATGGTGTAACCTGTATAGTCGTTGCGGCCATAAGGTCTAAATGCATCCATCTGTGGTGTATGTCTATAGGAATCGGCAACCTTAGCTACATGTGCCTGTCTCCGACTATGATCCAAGATGACCCTACATCCAATCTTGATATGTCCAACCTGTCCACACCTGTAACAAATCACTTGCTCTTCCTCACACCAATCAACATCACCCTCATACTCCTCACTCTCAACTTGTTGTCTCTGCATCTCATCTATCTTATTCAAAACTCTATTCAACTTTTCATCCCACATCGTAATGTAGTAGTGTTGAACCTATATATCACTTAAACCTATCACGTAATTCAAACACTAATGTCGAAATGCTGAAAGTAAACTATTCAACGTGTGTGTCTTCTTATCCCTATATGAATATTTAATCACACTAATAGAATGTCAAAGTCAAAACTCAGTTTTTAAATTAAAATAATTTAATTTAATTCAAAATCAAACTAAGTTAAACATCTATCAAGTAATACTAAATCCAACAATTTATATTACCAAAGTAAACCTTATTTCAATTTTTACAAATTCAACAATTTACTTTACCAAAATATATCTAAGTACAAACTCAATAGTTTATAAATAATACCTTCTATGTTATTTGAAATTAAATTTAAAATCAAAAGTTTAACTATTTCAAAAATAATTAAATTCCTATAAAGGGAGGTAATTAATTCCAATAATTTAATTCCGAACTAATTCAATCTCCAAACACTATCAAACACAATTGAATGATAAAGGGAGGTTACTCAATATTAATGTTAGTACACATATTATATCAAATACACATTTTCATAAAGGATACAGATGCTCTTCCTGAAAAGAATTACCCTGAAATAAAATGCTATTATTCAAGTTAATTCTGATTAGTATACAACAGTGTTAACTACATGCAAATATACTGGTCAACCTAAATCTCTGAACTCAAAATCAAACAACTCAATATAAACAACTGTTTCTAAAGAACTTATATGTCTTTGAAACAAAACCTTAAACTCAACTGACTCACTGACCAATCAATACTAACGCCAATAAACCAATACTGACTATCCAATGCACAATAACCTATCTGATATCCAATTAAACCAATCTCCGGACAGATAATTGACAAATCCCTCCCAAAAATATCAATCAGGAAAGATAATTATCTAATCCCACCCGGATTTTTTTAATTAATTCCCCTTCACTTTACAATTGCCATGCTAATACTCAGAGTACATGAATACTCAGACTGTCTGATGTACTCACTAACACTGAAAAATGAATTTAACTTAAAAGTCAAACTCACTCACTATATGGACTATGTAATATAAATTCTATGCATGCTCAGCTCGTCTGACACAAACACAGAATTATATCAATGATTTTACAAAATGTAAATTCATTCAAAATATTGAACATCAAATAAATATCTATTTTACTACAAATGTATATTACCAAATGATCAAATCACACCTGATTTACACCTGTAAATCTATAGTATACAATAGAATATTGGATTTACTCCCAGCTGACCATTTATGTAATACCTGTCAAATTAACACCTCAGTGAATATGACCTTGGCTACAATAAGTTATTAAAGGGACTTGTCCTAATGTGCACTTTAAATTGTTCAAAATAAATATTTCACACATTGAAAAAAATAAATATATCCTGAGCGTCGATTTCCTGCTGAAATACTGTAAACGTCTCTGGAACACTATGAACGCGGTGCGCACTTATCAAAAGTGTATATAGTATGCTAGCAACACATAACACTTAAAAAACTATAAAATACTTCACTGGCTTGAGGCCATGTCACAAATTGGTACATTGTCGTTTGTTGTTGGGTCGGGTTCCTACTCGTTATTAGGTTCCTACTCGGTATTGGTTTCATACTCGTTGTTGGGATCCTACTCGTTGGGTTCCTACTCGGTATTGGGTTCATACTCGTTGTTGGGCGCCATTTGTTATAGCGTGACCCGGCTAGCTCTAGTGTTGCCACACGCCATAACAAGGGGTTGTCATTTAAACAAACGCCAGCTTCCGTAAACATCATTTATTGATGGTATGAATAATAAACATCTCTGAAAGTATATAATACTCAACGTAAATCATCTAAAATATTACACATATGCATTCAATATCACAGATTAAGTAATTACTCAATAACTTACATAAATATGAAGTTTATCAGACATACAATTACTTAATGTATTTAAAACAAACCATACTTAATGCTTTTAACATCACGTATTACACATATATTACAATCTTACTGTTAATGGATATATTAACATATTGCAAAACATACAAATTCCTTAACGCATATCAGCAGTATGAACTACTAAATAATATAGTCGCAATATAGTCACATAGTTATTATTAATACCTACATGTATATGGTACAAAGACTATATCCATCACATCCATCTCTCCTGCCATTCTATCTACCAGCTCGCCACCAGCTCTACATATATCTGTACATAAAAGGTCTGAATTAGTTCATGTACCTTTAAACTACATCATAACAAACTGGACACAGACAATCGATTCAAATGTCTAGCCAACATCAATATACAATTCGTGGATCTGTTCATATAATGATTACTTATAAAATATACATATCCGACAACGGACGCACGGACGGATCTAATGCCATTTACTATTATATTAACAGTCTTATAGATGCAAACAGATGCATGGCAATTACAAAGTTACACATAGTTAAAATCACATCTTAATCCCTATGATTTGGTAATTTGTCAATTATCAATCCCTTGATCAATCAGTTGGAATCAATGATAGAGAAATATGACATTAAACAATGACCAAGGAATAAAACAAATATGTTTCCTACCTTCCAAATCCTACATCCATTTCCAAACACTTCCAAATCATGGTACATAATTTTACCATTATATATTAAAACATAGCTGTCCTATATTCTTAGGAAACTCTAAGAATATAAATATAGACACTGCAAATATTGCAAGTACATTAAACTGATTAAAATAACTGATCCAAGATGGATGCAAACTATATTTTCAAGAGACTTCTTGACACTTCAACTTTCTTTGCAAGACTAATTTAAAACTATCTATTGACCACTCAGATTTCACCTGGATGTCAGGTGACCATCTACTTTCCCTCTAAAACCTATTCAGCTATGACCAGTACTATTAAAGGGTGTTAGCCTAATAATGTTAAGGTTAGCATAACTTCCAACACATGCAATTATTAGTTCCGTAAGGCCGATACATATTAAAACAGTAAAAACACACTCTACCACATCTGCATTACCTGAGAATGTCCGATATCGCCCTGGTTAGATTTTACTTGTCACTAAGTTTTGTTTTTTCATGACTTGCAGTCATGAGTCGCCAAATCGCACTGGCAAGAAACGTCGGTCGTACGACCCTGCAATGGTCGATCATGCAGCAATACTAGTGAAGGCCGGAAGCATATCGCTATCACAAGAAATATAAAAAGATCGGACAGGGAAAGTAGCATTCAAGGACGACAGTCAACCACAAAACACAGAAACAAACACGCAAACAGACAAACAAGAAAGCAAAAGCAATAATAAATGCAAACGACATCACAAACACAAAAGGGTCGACAATAGGGCTACCGCCTTGGAACGGTCAGTGGCAAAGTAGGCCACTGGAGGTTTAAACCGGTTCTAGGGTGCACCAAACCTCACACTTACCCTACTGTAATCCCATTAAAACACGACAGTGTAAATAAAGAAATCCCCGCCATGATCTAATCTCTAACCAACAAGGTAGCACCAATAGGCAATATAAGTAAACCACAAATATGCTCGTGTAAATATAATACAAAAAGCAATAGCCTAGAAAGCCACAATGAAGGTACTCACTTACTTGGCAGAAGCCAGAGCAGTAAGAGAAGAAACCATTAAGGGCACGACAAGAAAGATCATGGACAAACATCAAACGCCATCGTCCCAATGGGCTTTAGGTAGGCATCATCATAGGGTCCACAGCCTGTCCGGTCATCGTACAATTAAAAGAGGAAAGCATAGTGGCGAACTGTAAAAGGGTCCACCACCAAGCATGCAGTACGTTGCAAAATGATAGAGTCATAACCTCTTTTGATAAACTTTTTAACAAGTTTATAACTAAGATAGTATGAAAATGATCATGACCAAGAATCTTACGAAGTTTATAAATCACATCACCATAGAAGTCAGGTTGTGATAGTACAAACTGCTAAATCATACAGAATCCCCAAAACTACACTCCATGATCAGTAACAAATATGCAGGAACCAAAATTGGGATTAAAACAATTATATCAAATCAAGAAGAGAATCGTATTGCGTCATGGGCACTACAAATGAGTCGTAAAGGATACGGGCGTACACGACTAGAGCGTGCTCATGTTGTGAAGAGGCTGGTGGTAGGCCGAATCCCTTTACACACACGACCGTCCAACTTGGTAAAGAAAGGGCAGTCGTAAACAAATAAAACTACTAAAGGAGAGAGAGCACTCTGATTCGGATGACTGCTTGAAAGTAGATGGAAAGTTGTGCTACAAGTGTGAAACACCATACGAAGAATTCATACAATGCGCAAACTGATACAGGAGATTTCATTTTCCATGTGTTGCTAATGAGTTGGTTGAGGGTCATATACTTTATAATCTGCACTGTACTATCGTTACTATTATCTATATAACGTTCGGTAATAGACGTAGTGGTAGCTGAGTGTTTCTTTAATCATAATACATGGCCGTTTTAGCGAATATTGTATCTAATACCGAACAATATATTTTTCCGTTTAGATGTTCGTAAATAGGTGCACCCGCTCTAGTTCCTTATTTCTATTTCGCGGCTCTTAGCAAGCACGAGCAAAAGTTCCCGTGCAATATCAATGCGTGCAATATCGTAGATTATTATATAACCTATAAATAGACGCGTTTTCATTGGCTAAAAAGTAATTTTTTAGAAAAAATATCTAGCGATATTGACCTGTTTTTTTGATATTGACCTGTTTTTTTGATATTGACCTGTTTTATATAATTGTTTTTTTGATATTGACCTGTTTTATATAATTGTAAATTGAGGGTTATATAATAAAACAGTTATGGACTTTTCAGCTGTTATACATGATGTTGATATGTACCAAAAAATCATTATTGACCTCGGCTATCGCCTCGGTCAATAATGATTTTTTTGGTGCATATCACATCATGTATAACAGCTGAAAAGTCCATAATTGTATAATATTGCACGCTTAGCTCAATGCAAACTAAACGGGGCAATATGAAAGTATACAATAAGAATATGTATTTACGTACAATAAGATGAATTGAATTGGGGTTTTACGGCGCACCAACACAAGAAAGGTTATATGGCGCCAAACAGGGATGAACTTGCCAGGCTCATCCTCCATTTACATCTAGATAAAATATGGAGAATGGGCCTTCTAACCTGCAGAGTTGCTGCAAATTCTATTGTAGACACTCCCTTTACGATAGAGCCACGTTTCCACATTTGCATATGGGTTGTCATGAAGAAAACCTTGAACGAGCATGATAAAAAATGACAAAATAAACATGAAGTGAGGGTCCTACCCCTCTGCCTCTAGCGGGATTTGCAGTGTTTGTATTCTACCCCGGCAACCACACGGGGATACAATAAGATGAAAGCAGAGGATAATGTGTATTTGGAGAGAGGGAGGGTGTATACGTGTGTTAATGAAATTAAACGACTAAGGGTTACGAAGATACGTCATGTAGAATTGAATTGAATTGGGGTTTTAAGGCGCACCAACACATGAAAAGGTTATATGGCGCCTAAAAGGCATGAACATGCCAGGCTCATCTTCCATGTACATCGAGATAAAATATGGAAAATGGGCGTAGAACCTTCTCACCCTGAACTGCAGAGTTGCTGCAAATTCTATCGTGGAAACTCCATTTACGCTGGAGCCACGTAATTGTTTTTCTGCCACTGCTCTTTTGATGCGAGCGAGATAGCACCTTAAACAATGCAGGGATCATGATGAAGACCTTTAATGAACATGAACAAAAAATGATAAAATGAACATGAATTTGGGGGGATTCTACCCCTCTGCCTATCCCTCCAAAGGGATCTGCAGTGGAATTTGATGCATGCATACATCATTCTAAAGATGAAGAACAAGCAGACGTGGCTCTGCTGATAGTATTATGGTTTAGATTTTTGCGATTTCTCTTTAAAACCCTTTGAATTTACCGGTATTTGTATTTATTGTTGAAAAGTTCTTATAATTTCAGAGCACCTGTGAAATTGTTCAATTTGAAGTTTATGGTAACGGTAGCCCTGATGGAGTAGCTTTTTAATTATACGAAGGTTACGAATATTAGAGCCCTGAACTCAACCACAAGCGCTAGAAAAACGAATAAGAAACATTTACCCCTAAGTTGTTGCTCTGGGAACATCACCTTCAAAGTTGGGATAATTAACGATATTGAAATTAAAATAATCTCTCTAGTTATACATGTTGCTTTAGTTCTCTATTGAGATTTTTGATGTAATTCGATTAAAAGAAGCGACAGTATCAGAAATATTAGGTCTGTTAAGTTGAAGTTAATTTAGTTATATATAGGGTATATATTATTTACCATAGTAGAAACGAATGGGTTGTCAATGTTTACTATAACATCCAGGTCTTAATCTCGCACAATATAAACCCGCTGGAAATATTTTATTTCTTATCTAACATGGATTTTTCTGTATTGAATACACACATTTTAGAGAGATTGAACATAATACAAATTCTTACAATTTCCATCGTATGCCCATTTCTCAATATCAAACGAAGAAAACGTGCAGTGTCATCCTGTTTTTAACAAAATTTAAATGTGTTGCTTTACGTGTCTGTATAACAAGGCTAACACGATCAGGGCTTCTGTTCTCAGAAAATTCTAACACCATTTTCACATTTTATTATCTCAACTCTCTGATCCACTTTTAAAATATGTAATTTGAGAACTCTTCTGTGACGAGAACAATCACAACCGGACTTCAATAATTACGTGATTTACAAACTTCGGAAGTCCCTAGGTCATGATCACTTTCAAACAATATATTTTTCAACGCACTGCATGTCTAGTGATTGACCCATATATAGTTCTCTATCCTCTTTGTGCGATGACCCGACGGATTTTGAACCCTATGATGTCTACCTACATCACGAAAGGGATGTTAACGTGTAATGGTTGTCATCAATCATGTGGTTGTGTCGTGCACTAAATAGTTTATTATCTCGTTGCTCAATATCTGATACTGTCGAGTTATCTCTCGATTAACATCTCTCAATTTTGAAAATATGGAAATAATAAAGCAACATTTATGAAAATATAATCGAAATTTAAATCAATTTCGATATCGTTAATTATCCACACTTAAACGGGGATGTTCCCAGAGAAACATCTTATGGGGAATATGTTCCTTATTCCGTTTTTCTGGAGCTTGTAGTTGAGGACATTCGTAACCTTTGTATAACTGAAACTCTAAATCCATCCGGGCCAATGTTAACATTAACTTCAACAAGAGTGCCAGATTGACCAAATATATGCTCATCATACATATGAAATTCATATGTATATGACCATCATCGGCATGTACAAATTTACCTCTACTATGCCCCAAGTTTCATCAAGATCGGATTATAACAAGAGCTGTCGGAGAACAGCGCAGCTCGACTATTCGATTTTTCAGAGAATAATAAATTTATAGCTAGTATCAGTGAAGTAAGAAGAGACTCTCTTCTTACTTCACTGCTAGTATATACCATCAGAAAACAAGGCTACAACAATGTGGGGTGGGGTTGGAGGCACAACATAACTATGTGTAAGAATTGACCAAAACTTGGAGCAACACGAGTGTGTGGGAGTGGAGTTGGGGTGGATTGGGCAACATATATGTGTAAGAAGCTATATGTAAGAAATTACCAAAACAACACAGATATATGTAAAAAACAATAAACATTAAATACAAATATTCCAGTTTCGAGCGTGGGGGTGGGGTGGAGGGGGAGTGGGATGGGGGCAACATAGGTATGTGTAAGAATTGACCAAAACAACACAGAAATATGTAAAAACAAAAAAACAAAAAAAAAGAGTTTCGAGTGTGTGTGGGGGGTGGGGAGGGGGCGGAGAGAGAAGCAGGGGGTGGGGAAGGGACCAACATATATGTAAGAAGCTATGTGTAAGAATTGACCAAAAAACACAGAAATATGTAAAAATAAAAAATATTCTAGTTTCGAGTGTGTGCTGGGGGCGGGTGTGTGGTTGGGAGTGGCGGGGGAGGCGAGGCGGGGTGTGGAAGAGGGCAACATGATGTTTAAGAATTGACAAAAGTAACACAGAAATATGTAAACAAAAAAAAAATAGAGTTTCAAGTGGTGGTGGGGGGGGGGGGGGGGAGTGGGGGGGGGGGGAGAGGCGGGAGTGGGTTGGGGGGGGGGGGGGGGGGAGGGGTAACATATGTGTAAGAATTGACTAAAACAACAAAGAAATATGTAAAAAAAAAAAATGTTTTAAGTGGGGAGGGGAGGGGGTTGAGAGGCGGGTGAGTGGGGTGGGGGCAACATATATGTGTAAGAATTGACTAAAACAACACAGAAATATGTATAAAAAAAAGTGTGGAGGGGGGTGGGAGTGGGGGCGGGGTGAGGGGGGGGGGGGAGGAGGGAGCCCATGCCCCAATATGGGTGAAGTATGAATAAGATGCATAATGCTTTAAGAAATCCCAAACCAAAATTATAGATATATACATGCTTACATGCAAACCTAGATTTGCCTTTATTGCACATTTTATGGGCCATCACAATTTGGGTTCCATGGGAGCCCAGAATTTGCTTACAACATACTATAAGGAAACCAATTCCAAAATTTAGTTCAGCTAGGACAAGAAATGTAAGAGATATAGACCTGTAAACACAGCTTACACGCACAATTTTATGTGAAACAGACACATTTTAAGGGCTATCAGAATTTGGGTTCCATGGGAGCCAAGGGTTACAGGAACCAAAATTACTTAAGCAGCGCTTAAGATAATGATATAAGGAAGCTAATGGCCAAATTTGGTTGTGCTAGGGTAAGAATTGTAAGAGATATAGACTTGTAAACACAGCTTACACGCAAAATTTAATGTGAAATGGGACACATTGTATGGGCTATCTTAATTTGGGTTCCATGGGAGCCCATGGGTTACAGGAACAAAATTGCTTAAGCAGCCCTTAAGATAATGCTATAAGGAAGCCCATGGCCAAATTTGGTTGTACTAGGATAAGAAATGTAAGAGATATAGACTTGTAAACACTGCTTACACGCAAACCATGATGTGGGACGCCGGCGCCGGCCCCGAGTCGATTACATAAGCTCTCTTATTCTTCGAATAGTCGAGCTAAAAATGAACGTTATTGAGTGGAAACCGCAAACATTGGCAATTTTCAAAAACCCTGGCATAATAGGTGCAATGTGAATAGTTACCGACGTTGACGGAGATATTATGCGCATAAACACTGTCCTCGAGTTTCACCAAGATTGGATTAAAACTACTCCAGTTATGGAACGGACACTACATTCCCGGACGCCCGTCGCCGCCCGTCGTGCGTGATCACATTATACGTCTCGTCAAGACGGGCGTATAAAAAAGTATTTGTACAATTGTATTATGGTAACCGAGATATATACAAGTCAGGCCTGCCATTTCTCAGGCTTTGCGCCGGTAATTACCGGCTTTTTGATTAGATTACCGGCTTACCGGCTTTTCTGTTAAAATTGCCGGCTTTTTAAAAAAACAAAGTCATACATTTTATTAGTACCCAATTATTAACAAAAATACCAGCACGTGTACCCAATACGCGACTGCGTGTGGTCATGACAACTAATTGGTGTGTACACCACAGTCCACCAATCAGTTAGTCTAAATCGCCCGCGGCGTCTTATGTAATTCGAGTTCTGTATATGATAAACAGGATATTTCACTTGCTTTTTATAGTTGAGGCAGATAAATTTTGGGTACATGGTAACACAGGGTTACACCAGGTAACAAATGGGTACAACTAATAATATTAAGAGATTTGAGGCACATTAGTTTTGGATATTTTCATCAAAGTCCGAAAGCTTAGCGGAGTTAAAAAATTTAAAGGGACACACGGCAATCTTGATTTTTTAAAAACTCAAGGCGTCCCGTTAGTTTTTCTCTTCACTTGTTTGTTCAATCATTAATAGTAATTGTTAGAATAGTTCAAAGCAAATTATTTTTACATATTACTAACTTGTTATAATAGTGCATCAAAAATATATTTAAAAATTTGGTGAAATAGTGAAGAAAATTGAAATCACACTTTTTTATTTAATCATATGCAAGCAGTTTTAAAGTCAAAATGACGCAGGATAACTAAATTGAGGAGCAAATTTTAATGTTTGAATAAAACTCAAGATTGCCATGTGTCCCTTTAACATAGTCTTTTTTTTTTAAACGGCAATAGCGATCATATTATATATATATAAATATATAATTTTGGTTTTGGATTTCTTGTAGCATTATGCATCGTATTCATACTTAACCCATATTGGGGAAAGTATTTGTCCCGATATCTAATATCAAAATTACTTGTGTATAAATCGTTTTAAAGTGTTTTCATATACATCTACTTTAAACAGATTTATGATACGAAGCTATATTGGATGAAAACTTTTTTCGCAATCAAAACTCATATTCATGGTAATAAAATAATAAATTAGCGAGTGCTTTTTTATTAGGCACGTAGGCAAATAAACTTCTTCCGAATGAAGTATCATTGAAGTTTCATAAATTGTGCAATAAACGGTCACATAATTTACCTTTGTTTGTTTTCAGACATGTGAACGTATAAAACTCCCTTAATCGTGTGTGTAAGTGGTCTCCTAACCAAGCGATAGTTGGTCCTATATAAATAGGTATTCATAAATTATGTAACCATGTATTCAAACCAACTCTGCCTCATATCTATTAAATGACATGCTGTACATGCTTATTAAATGGATGTCTTTAAAATAAAGCTTGTACCCAGTATCCGGTAACAAATAATATACCCTATGGAAACATTTGTGTTTTAAGGACATATCTACTAATAAATGGAGACGGCCATCTTTGAAAGATGACGCTATCGCGCCTTTTTACCATATGTGACATATTGACAAAATGCCTTTTAAAGCAAAGAAAATCACTGCAAATAAAAAATAAGCATTCAATTTATACATTTTACATCTGTATATTTATTTTTGATCAATTCCATCGTTCCAAGATGGCCGCCTCCATGTATGTTCTTTGTAAATTATCTCCTTTTTTTTTCATGGCATTTTGATAATTCTTTCAGCTTTTTTCAAGTTTTTCAGAGCCCTTTTAAAGAAACCTTGTTTAAAAATAGTGCATCAACCCCTTTAATCTTTATTATGCAAGATCGACCTAATATGAATAAATAAAATAACAAAATCCTGACAGATTAAATGTGTATCCAAGTAATAAGCTTTATAAATTCTTTCCGATAAAACAACTTATTCATAATTTTGCTAAAGCATCATCTAAGTAGACTGACTTTTTTTTGGTAGGTGATAGACGATATATTTAACCAATTTTACTGTAAAACTTAAAAGTATTTATGTGTGATTCTTTTAAAATCCTGCATATACATGTATATGAATATTAATATGACATATGTATCAGTTTCAAAATTTAATCTTAAACATTGGTATATTTATACTCTGAGAAAGATGTTTACTTCACTATTGAGCATCATCAAAAAAACTGACCAATCAGTGACCAGAAACAAGACATAACCAATACATTCTGTTTTGTGATGAACTCGGTCTTCATCCTTGATGTTCAACCAAGTTTACTGTTAAAATGAAGGTATCTACAGTGTGATTCTTTTTAAACCCTGCACATTTCTTGCATTTTATTTTACTATAGAACCTAAGGATAAAAACCGAGTAACACACATTTTATCACCTACTGAAAATAAAATCAAGTCTCAACATCTCTCCAATGCAAAAGTATGAATTGAACCTAAGGATAAAAACAGAGTAACACAAATTGTATGGCCTACTGAAAATAAGGTGAAATCTCAACATCTGGGTAATGGAAAAGTATGAAGAAGATACAACAGAATGTAATATATTGTAAACACATTGTAATTTTCTTTTTTGTCAATCGCTGTTGAAAAGTGTCGATTTTGAAATTGTCGCTTCGCGCGCTCAAATTCAGCATTTCCATAAATCTCAGGCTTTTTCTTAATTGTATTATGGTAGCCCTGACAAGTAATTTAAGAATTCTTCTGCGATAAGGACTATCATGGCTTGACACATCTATGGTGACCTGATTTACAATTCGAAAGACCCATGGTCATGACTCATGATCACTTTCATATCTTTATGAAACGTGTTAGAACTTTAATCAAAATAAGTTATGACCCTATTATTTTACAGGAGACTGCATGTTTAGTGGCTGATCCATCTATATATAGTTCACTATCCTTTCCTCTTTGTGCGATGACGTGACAGATTGTGAACCTGATGACGTCTACCTAAATCCTGAAAGGGATGGCAACGTTTAATGTTCATCTTCAATCAACAGGTCTTGCCGTGCTCTTAATGGTTTATTCTCGTGTTGCTCCAACTTCTGTCAAGTCATAGAGTACTTGCTTTGCGACTTTCTAAGCATCTGTTTTTTTTTATATCTTTGTGTTATACGTATACTGCCTATTAATGCTGCCTAGTTTGTTAGAGGATAAATCTTGGCAGTGATTTTTTTATTTATGTTGTCCTGTTTAATTGGGTACGAGTGAGGTTTGGTGCACCATAGAACCTGGTTTAATACCCATGGGCCTAGCGGCCTTTTTGCCACGGACTGTTCCAATGCGATATCCCTAGTGTCAGTCCTTGTGTATTTGTGGAGTCACATTGCTTATATTTTTTCCCTATATAAGTCTATAAAAATCATGCAAAATCTCAATATACAAACGTTGGATCCCCAGGGCATTCAAGGAAGTAGGGACTATATAGGAATCAACTTGTCCGTAATATAGGGTATTTTTTGTTTTATGATAGATATTTTATTGATTTAATCTTCTAGTTTCTCATTTGTACATACATACATAGTAATACATAAAATATAATCACATGACAGGTTTTAATTCATTATGAAGTATACATTGTAATGAAAATAGCAATGTATGTGAGGATGAACTTGACATATTAGGAATAGAACATCCGACAGACAGTAAACACCTCTGATAAGTATTTGAGAGTTTTTCTTCTTTGTTGATTAAATTACAAAATGTATGGCCTTTGTACAGATTATAACAAAGTGAAATTCGTTTTCAATTTCAATTTCAATTAAATTATGTACTCGATGAATTCTTTCAGTTGTTTCGGTCCTATTACTTACAATAATGACTCTTTTTGATTCTTAACCTGTGTGAAGATAAACACAATTTACGAAACGTTCAATTTCACATGTCCGTATATGCGTGTTACTACTCCCTTCACTTGTAAAACAATCTACCAACCGGTTTAAACATAGGTAAAAACTGCTCCTATTCTGAGTATCAAAGAACAATCAACACAAACTGTCACCCCTAGATTTGGATACGGGTCTGTTGTTCTGCATGTTGCTGGTGGGATATCGGCTTTAAGTTTTATTATATACCTATCAATAATATATACATAGTACCTTCATTTTCTTACAATGGAATACAACAATTTGTATCACACTACGGGTTATCACTATGCTACTAAAAATAGAATTAGTATCACTATCTTACTAAAAATAGAACAGCGGTTTTTCCAATGTTTCGAGCAAGTTTTACGCCACTATGCGCGAGAACGTCAAGACGACGTTACGTCATACAAACAAAACAAGTAGATCAGACCAATGAACACCAACACCTTAAAACTACATACATTTTCCCGCTGCACTTTATCCAGAAATAATATGCTTTATTGAATGTGTATGCAATAGCAATGCAAATATTTCTATGTTAATGATGTGTAAGAGGTATATAATAAAAGGATCATTACTAGAGTAACGTGTTCTGGAAGTCTGTATCACCTCTCGTAGATAAATGCCAGATCAGGATCACACTCGAGGCTCCGCCTCTCGTGTGATCCTTGATCTGGCATTTACCTACTCGAGGTGATACAAACTTCCAGAACACGTTACTCTATTAATAATCCTATTATATCGATAGTCTATTACGATATTTGTCATGGCTTTACTTTTCAAAGCAGCCATTTTATGTGATAAAGTAACTGACACATGCATATTTGTTGAGTAATTTATTGCTGTAGGCAGATGTATACACAAGATTGGATATCTTAGGTAGGTTGCTTAACAATTGTGGTAGCTGTAAGAAGGTAGCCTCCGGTACCACTCATCTGTATCACAGGGTGGGTTCTGTTGGGTAACACCTGAAACAACAAACACAGCAGTACAGTGAAGGGTAGCAACATTTCATGTATAGCATGTATGAGTAAATACTGTAATCTTAACTAAATATTAGGTTCAGTTGGCAGGTAAAAATTGGAACTTATAAGTGTAGATAGCAAATTGATAACCATTGGTTGACAAATGAAATGGAATTTCGTAAGTGTAGATAGCCAACTGATAAGGCAAACGATTGCTTGACAAATAATATTGACTTGTATAAGCGTAGGTAGCGAATTGATAAGGCAAATCATAACAAGGTAACTACCTAGCAGGGCAAATGTGCCAGTCGTTTCATTGTAGCAGACCGTGTACCTTAAAAGCTATTTAATAGCCACAATTACGTGTTAAAGGCAAGAGCAATATTTTAAAGAAATGAATCTGAGAGTTAAATCTGGGACTTTTCCAGTTGTATTCATTAGATCATGCTGAAGATGTGTACATAGTTTCTTTGTTACTTTGAAAGTTATTGGCAAGGTTAAGTTTCAGATTAAATCTTGTTCAAAGGGAAATAATTGAAAAATATGAATCAGAGGTTTTATGGGCCTTTTTCAGATGTATTCAATGGATCATGGTGAAGATCTATACAGTTTCATTGCAGTATACCATCTACTTTGAAAGTTATTAGCAAGATTAAGATCCAGGTTAAACCTTTTTCAACCAGAAATAATTTAAAAACAAGAAAATCGATAGAACTGATGGATGCTCCCCCATATGTATCCTCAACTTATCGTATAGCCTTGTTATCACCCAAACATATTTAATATGAAACACATCAAATTGTTACCATATCGGTAAAGAGAAACCAATACAAACATGATACCTAACATACTTATTATCTATTAAGACACATTAAATAAAATACTTCGGGCATAGCCCTTCATCAGTTGGGTAAAACACACAATTTTAGACGCAGACTACATTATGGCCGCGGTCATATTGAACGTCAACAGGATGCGGCCATACTGAACGTCAACAGAATAAAATTATGTTGACGTTCAATATGGCCGCAGCCATAATATAGTTGTAAAATTGTGTGTTTTACCCAACTGCTAAAGGGCTATGCCCGAAATATTTTATTAAATGTGTCTTAATAGACTTTGTTACATATTTATAAATTTCCCTCAGGAGGACAATTAGAAAATTGTGATACTTATTATCGTTTGTCGATTTCTAGGACATATTTTGATGTGAAAGATATATGCTCACTGAAACATTTTATGGCTCTACAGACGTGATCCAACATAATAAACAGTATTATAAATAATTAACAAAAACAATCATTGTTTTTCAGTGATTCGCTGCTGTTGAATTATTTTTTAATACAGCAGGCAGGATTGGAGAAAAACGTTTCAGTGCAAACCCATTAGTTTTTTTTGAATTATGCGCCGTACAAAAATTGTAAGTATAAAATTACAAAGGGCAATAACTGTTATTTGAATGAAGTTTGAATGAAATAGAGTTATGATTATTGTGCTTTGCACGTCCTCTTATTGTTCTCTATCATTGTGTGAAGTTTCATTGCAGTGTCATTAGTAGTTTTTGAGTTAAGCTCCGGACCAGAATTATAACATTGCAAAGGGCAACAACTCTTATCTGAATGAAGATACGGTTACATTTTTTTTGCACTCTGCACTTCCTCTATTGTGTGAAGTTTCATTGCAGTTAAAAAATGTTACTGAAACATGCCCGATATTATACAATTATAATCTATGAAAGTTAAACAGCTGCCACATTCCTTTAATATGGTTTAAAACTAAAACTTCTATCATTGGATAGAGCTGCATATTGTGCTAGATGAGATATTACCTGGTATTCCCTGAGCCATGTTTCTGTCAATCTGTAGCTCACCAGACCCTTGTTCTCCCTCATGTATGTGTAGCAATCTTCCAATGCCTGAAACAACATATAACACATGATTACAGGGGATTGTATCAAGCTCCTTGTTTAGACACTCCTTGGACCAAATGGTTTGAGGTATTTGTAGATAAAATTAAAATGTAACTTAATACATTGCTTAAGAATGTAAGATGTTTCTGTCAAACAACCTTTAAAGAGATTTCTTGTTGATGTCGAGACACTAAAAATTGAATTTCCAAATAATTGAGATCTGTGAGCTTAACTCACAAGGTTAACCGACACCGACGCCGGAGCAAGCAGAATAACTTGCTGACATTTATTTTTCTGATACCCATTTATTTGTTTGATTTTCCAAAAAAAAAAAAATATGTTTCTTTTGTGCACTATTGCGCAGAAGGAGGTGGATCGAGTTTATTCACCATTGGTTTGGTTTATAACAAGATAATTTATGAGAGATCAGGCGCGTTTTTGTTTCACGATTTAGCGTTAATGAAAGGTTATTATTTGTATAAATGAAAACGTGTTAAAGTTAAGAAGTTAAGAGCAATAAATGAAAATTCTTTTAAAGTTCCTTTCCCACATTAACAGACAAAGTTTACAACAGATGTATGCATTGATGACAAATGATATAACATACATATTTTGAAAATCCTAGACACAATATAAACAGCTTTAACCAGCCAAGACAAAACGCCAAACTGGAAAGTCAAATTTAGTTACCAGCTCATAATTAATTTTATACAAATTCAATTTCGGGTATTTTAAGCACTTGTGAATAAACCTATACTTTTAGTTGGCACATATACACTATTTTATGACCTGAACACCTGTATAGTGTTTGGATAAACAATTTTTGTAGTGTAATTTTGCCGTTATTTGGCGGGTTAGTGACTTTAACAACTCTGTTCATTGCATTACTGACTGTCTAGAAGCTACTATCTAGTGTGTATCTGTTTTTAACATCTGCCCTGGTGTCACCCTGTTAACTATCTAGTGTGTATCTGTTTTTAACATCTGCCCTGGTGTCACCCTGTTAACTATCTAGTGTGTATCTGTTTTTAACATCTGCCCTGGTGTCACCCTGTTAACTATCTATTGTTTTACCTCTTTGAACTGCCCGTACACCACAACCTGCCGAGATGGGGCTACATAATCCAGCAGTGCTGTCACTATGGGTGTTGGATAGAACTTACAGGCAACTATCAAACTGTGAATAAAATAACATATTTCATTTTATACAAAACAAACACTGAACTCAAGATAATAAATAAATAAAAATAATAAATAACCAGCCATCTTTATATATAAATTACATCAAGAGGTCGTAAGCAGTATGTTCGCAATAATTTACTTTACTTTAATAAATCAAAATAATGAATTCATTGAGCAACTGGACAGAATTGTTGAACAGCAAGGAAATGCAGATTAATCCTATGTGAGATAAAGTTATTTACGAATAATACATAAACTGACAATACTTTAATATTTCTTATCATTTTTACATTAAAGAAAGAAACAATAAGTTTAAATGTTCACAACTCAAAATATAGCATTTTTACAGTTAAAGGGATGTAACTCTGCATTAAAATGTTCAATCTGTCGATAACATACCAAAACCATAAGATGAGATCTGTTCTGAAGAATTTTAAAGAAGAATGAGAAAAAAGAAGTAACTAGTGCGTTCACAACTCAAATGTTTAACATGTTATTTTTTTATCAATTCAAAGGGGATAATTCAGCAATTTTAAGTTTAACAAGGCATGCCTATTCAGTACTTGTCCCAGACTCTATGCTGAGATTCTGATCATTTGATGGGGACTCGAGAAAAAATAAAGGAACTATTGTATCCACAAACCATTGCAATCTGTAACTATAGGATTTTGCATCAGTTTTTTCAACAATAAACGGGACGGGTCAAAACTCTGCCAAAAACTGTTCAAGCGGTCGTGTACTTGAACTTGTCCAAGACTATAAAGTGATAAACACTGAAGTGATAAGACAAAAACTGAAGTCCAGACTCTATTGTGCCCATCGCGTCAGGTATACCTTGACGTGTTCGTTGGCGGACGGACTATAAACCTTAGAACTACACACACACAAGACAAAAACTGACCAAAATCTTTTAATCTCGACACCATATTGGCTTGCATGTTTTTACCTACCAGAAGTTAAAATGTTTTACACACATACTAAAATATTAAGTATACTTTGTTATATTTTCAATATTACAACAATAAAAACATATCGCGGGGCATATATGCCCGCCATTGGCAAGTTTAAGTTCCAGGTAAACATTTTTCAAACGGAAATAATTAAAAAAAATATAGAAGTATTACAACCAGAGAGATATGGCTGTTCATAAGATGTATTCATTGCATGATGTTGAAGACGTGTACAAAGTTTCATTGTTGTACACTAATATTTTGAAAGTTATTAGCCACAATCACTTGTAAACGGCAAGGTTACATCCAAGGTCAAACCTTTTTTCAAATAATTAACAAGATGTCAATGACCTTGAAGCTTTACTGATAGGTTTTTGATAGCTAGATCAGCATTCCTGTGAAGTTTCATGAAAATCAGTCAATTTGTTTTAGAGGAGTAGTCGCTACAAGTTTTCATTATATAACTCTATGTAAACAAAGAAGGCCGCTGGCAGCCATGTTTATGTTGAATCAAAATAATTTTCGACAAGGATCAACATCATGTCATACTGATAATTTTAGGAAAATATATCACTTATAGTTTTCAAGAAGTAGTCGCTACAAACTTGTTTTTTGAAAAATTATTTTTAGCCGTGGCGGCCATCTTGAATTTCCGGCCGAACTGAAATTTTGCTAGGATCAATTAGACATCAAAAGCAACATCCCTGTGAAATTTCATGAAAATCCGTCAAGTAGTTGCAGAGGAGTAGTCGCTACAAGTTTTCATTATATAACTCTATGTAAACAAAGATGGCCGCTGGCGGCCATGTTTAACGTTGCATCAAAATAATTTTCGCGAGGATCAACATCATTCCATAATGATCATTTTAGTAAAAGTCCCATATCAATATCACTTATAGTTTTCAAGAAATACTCGCTACAAATTTGTTTTTTGAAAATATATTTTTAGCTGTGGCGGCCATCTTGAATTTCAGACCAACCGGAAATGTTGCTAGGATCATTTAGACATCAAGAGCAACATTCCTGTGAAGTTTCATGGAAATCTGTTGAGTAGTTTTAGAGTAGTCGCTACAAGTTTTTACTAAATAACACTTATGTAAACAAAGATGCCTGCTGGCAGCCATGTTTAACGCCGAATCAAAACGATTTTCGTCAAGGACCAACATCATGTCATGCTGATCATTTTAGAAAAAGTCCAATATCAATATCACTAGAGTTTTTAAGAAGTAGTCGCTACAAACTTATTTTTTAAAAATCTATTTTTAGATTTGGTGGCCATCTTGTATTTCACATCAACATGAATTTTTGCTAGGATCAACTAGACTTCATGGGCAACATTTCTGTAAAGTTTCATGAAAATCCATTCAGTAGTTTCAGGACGTAGTCGCTACAAAAAAAGGGTTTACACACGGACCTCTGATCAGTAGAGCTAAAAATATATAAAACAGAGAGTTATGGGCCTTTATCAGATGTTTCATTGTATTACACCAAACTTAAGATGTGTACTAAGTTTCATTGGTGTAGACCGTATACTTCAGAAGTTATTAGCCACAATCAGTTGTCAGGTAAAAGTTAACGGACAGATGGATGGACAGACAACGCCACAACATAATACGACCCTACGAGTGTATTAACATACACAATATTAATATTCTTATAGTTCAAATAATGTACCTAAAATAACTTTACTAGATTTATTACCAATCAATTTGTTTCTGCAGGATGATACTCCTTGCCTCATCAATCTCCTTGGCTCTTGCCTCTTTCGCTGCTGCTCTCTCTTCAACATTTGGTCGCTTCTTGTTTCTCCCTTTCTTTGTCCATTTGTCTGCCTTCTGACCTTTATTAGACTGCTCAGAATCACATTCTATATTTAAAGTCTCACTTGACTCAACCTCAGCACCAGTCTGATTTTCTACAGAAATGTCAGGAGAATCAGTCATTTCATCGTTATTTAGTTTAACACTATCAGCTGCTTGTTCTGCTAAATTACTCTTTTTGCTGGAACTAACTGTTTCACATGTTTGTTCTGTTGCTTTGAAGTGCTTGAGAGAGTTGATTTGGTCCAGAGGGAAGTGATATAACGAGTCCATTACTTCCTTTGGAAAATCATAGGCATCAAAAACGGACCTGAAAAATAAAGCTTCCGCATGCAGATGATGAAGATAGTTCTGCAGGAGAATGCAGATACTTGTCTGGAATAGATCACACCAAGTCATTCCCAGTTTAAAGGGACACATGGCAATCTTGAAGTGTTTGATATGGGTGACTCGATTTATTTATCCAGTATCATTTTTACTTTTACCCTGGTTACATTTAAATAAATAAAATAATTAAATTTGATGAATTCACTATTTAGTCTTATAATACTATAAGTTTTAATATATTATTGGTGCAATAATATCAAAAAATAATAATATGCAAAAACAAATTGCTTACTACTATTCTTACAATTAATATTAATGATTGAACAAATGCAAGTTATGCAGAAAAACTAGCGGGACACCGTGAGTTTTTATAAAATAAAGATTGCCGTTTTTATAAAATAAAGATTGCCGTGTGTCCCTTTAAAGAAGGCGATGGTCAATCATGATGACCTTGATTTGGTATGGATGTTTATTATCAACAATGTCTTTCTACAGGAATGCAGTTTTAGAACCAGGTGTCTAAAGATGTTTTATAAACTGAAGTACGTATGTATGTAGGGTGTTTAAGGTCACTTTTAATTTACCAATCCTTCAGTTATATCGCAATGATGTCTACATGTGAGCTCAATGCTCAATTTTACAGTTCCGCCACACTAGAATACAGTGCCACAGACACATGACAAGACACCCCACCTAGTGACATTATACCGACACTGGGCCGGCCAGTCGTAGAACTACCCTTTATAATGCTGGAAGTCAAATGAAGGGGCCACAGGAACTATTTTTATTAAGTCATTGGTATGACCTGGATGGGGATTGAAACCACAACCTCCCGCATGCGAGGATGTCTACCACTATACCACGTGGGGTTGTTTTTAGAAACTAAAAAACTGAGCTTATCAAACAAGTTAAAATTCATTAAGAAGGCAAGGTCAGTCATGGTACCGATGTGTTATATTATTGTTTATTACCACAGAACCATGACTCAAAACTTTATTTTGGGCAAAAATAAGGGATTTTTCACATATGGTTTGCTAAAACTATTTTCAGTTGTGCTTCATAATGTTTTGTAATGATATTTTGTGAGCTAATCACAAAAACCTGACTTTAAATAACAGTCGCTAACATGCAAAAAGTAGTTCATTCAATACAACATATGCATGGTAGACTAAAGTTATTGCTTCGACACTAAAGCTTTAATAGCAAGAAACTGATCAGCTAGCAAGAAACTGATCAGCTAAGCGTAAAAACTTCACCATACAAGGACGCCAACAAGGACGTCCAGTTGATGATAATAGCTACTGTTTGTGACTTTTTAAACAGACTTTCTAAAAACAAAATACATGTACTCAATTTAGTTATAAATATTAGAGATGAAAAATTTGGAGGATGATTTTTCTGCTGGACATGAAAATCAAGCGTTTCAACAATATAATAAAATAATTAAACCATAGAAACATGTGAACACAAGGTCAATGCCTTTCAGTTTCAGTACAGCTACATATGAAATAGTTTAGTATTAGTTCAACACTTCTTAAACTGGCTCAAACCAGTTACCTGACGGTAAACTTTGTTTGCAGCCGGAGGGGTATAAACAGAACAATTCAAACTGAGACGATCAGTAAATTAGTGACGAGTGTAACACAGACAAAACTAGTATAACAGCACCAAGTCTTTGCCTTGCCACTCTTTGTCAGCCCTTCTCTATTTTCTTTTTCTAAATGACTGGAGTCCTTATTAACAAGAGGTTCTAAACAATAAAATATGAGGCAATTTCTGCAATTCACTCTGATATACTACCAGTACTTCTTACCTCATTGGATTCTCTCCATGGTAAAAGCTTATAACTTTACCAAAACCTGAAAAACACAAAAACAAATAAAACATGAATATACACATAGTTCTTATAATTAACATGCAGTCAGATTATCTTGAAGGACACATGAATCATGGTCAATATTTCAGCCTTGAATGAACATAATTTATTAATACAGTAGAAGTGACCTTAAATGTATATATTATTTTTAAACAAAATCTGGCTCTCTCCTTTATTATCCCAATCCATGACCCCTCAACCTCCCCCACCTTCCTACCTTCTCTCTATTATATACTGAAAGAGAGAAGAGTGAGGGAGCATATAGAGAGAATAAACTCCATTAATGTACGTAAGCATTGATGGAAGGAGAGGAAAATGATTTGAACAACATAAAGCAATTACATTTTAAAACTAGAATGTGTCCATGTGACATGGATGTCCCTGCTTTTAATAAAACAATTGTCTGCCGGACATTATTTCGTGATTTTTTACAAAATCTGGCTCTCTCCTTTATTATCCCAATCCATGACCCCTCAACCTCCCCCACCTTCCTACCTTCTCTCTATTATATACTGAAAGAGAGAAGAGTGAGGGAGCATATAGAGAGAATAAACTCCATTAATGTACGTAAGCATTGATGGAAGGAGAGGAAAATGATTTGAACAACATAAAGCAATTACATTTTAAAACTAGAATGTGTCCATGTGACATGGATGTCCCTGCTTTTAATAAAACAATTGTCTGCCGGACATTATTTCGTGATTTTTTACTATTTCAAGTGGCATAACTCTGGAATTACTGAGATGGGCCTGAAAATTGAACTTAGCCGAGACATTGTGTCCATATACAATTTGAACAAGTTTGCCATATATATTTATATCAAAGTATACATAAATGTACTACTGTCAAGCATTCAAATTAATTATTATGTATTTTATGAATAAGCTACACCAGTACAAAACTGTTGTGTCTTGTCCTTTATATATAGCCAGGACTGTAAATTAAAAAAAATAATTTACTAGACCATTAGGTCACCCGGTCTAGTAGTTGGGTAAAATTACTAGACATGCTCAAAATTTACTAGCCCAATATAATATTCAACAGAAAAGTCTTATTTTAATTCGAGTTTCGGTTTCTTTTCATGAGTTTTAGATGTATTTTGAAGGTATCTTCACATTTCTTATGCATGCAAGATTGTCCAAGCACAAAAAACATCTTGATCAAGACTTTGCTAAAAACAACAAGAAATGTCACAGTAAGTGACAAATGCCCCCGAAGTGACCTCAGTCTTCGAAATAGTTTTTTTTAAGCACTTGCCCCTTCGGGCAGACAACATAGAATTTCAACTTGCCCGAATCCATTTTAACTTGTCCGAAAAAAAAATCAATAAAAATGACTAAAAAACTTGATTTCTTATTGTATCTTTATTCTCTATATGAAAATAACAGAAAAACTTTTCTTGAAGAATTTTCTTTGTTTCGTTTACAGGGTCCGACAAATCTTTAAAATCTGTGGTAGCCCACTGGGCTACCAGAAACTGAACTTGGTAGCCCGGCATGCGCGCGGCGGACTCGAGCCGACTCATTAACATTTTTCACATTGGTGAACTGTTATTGAACTGATGTTTGTATGTAAATGGATTTTGAACATGTTTGTATGTAAATGGATTTACTAATAAAATTATTTCTATAATATATGACCTTTGACTTTGTTGTTTTACCAATATAAAAATAAAACAAATTATCAATTCCCTTTTAAGTAATTTAGAGGCATTTTATAAAGATCCAAATCTAGGCTTTAAGGGTTTAACTAAATTTTAAAAAGATTATTTTAAATCATGTGGGTGCTAAAGCAAAATTATTATAAAATGCCTCTTAATCACTGAAATGAAATGGATAACGTTTTATTTTTTTTGATGATAGTCATTTGTACTTAAAAGTCGTCATCCACGTGTAAAAAAAATCGACAATAAAATCTACAGTCCAGGTTACATTTTTACGCTAGAGTTAATAAACAATAAAGTTGTGCTTTTATATACGAAATAAACAAGTGCTAATATACATAGGCTAACATTGATGACTACACGCGCAAACAAATGCATGTACATTGTACCAGGCAAATACTCAAAGGAACGGCCAGGTGATGTGATGACGTAGCGTGTACAGAGTTCATAAACTACACATGTTTGTGTTACATGTACATAACACAAGCATGTTCAAAACATTTGTAAACGCGATGTTTTTAATATGGTGGTCAACACTAACTGATAAGTGTACGTGTTTTTGAATTATGAACAAACTTTTTGCATCAAAAATCAAATTAAGAAAGCGTGTGACATCTTGATAAAAATGTATTTACGATATCCCACAGAGTTCTTCTATTTATAGAAATTATTCACAAATATTTAAATTTTCCTTGGTTGTTGAGATATTCAAGTTCAAAGTTCACTTATAAACAACTTTTCCCGATATTTTTTGTTATTGTTTACCAGGGCCATTAGTTCAGGAAACATAAATTCTTATAATGAGTATGGTGCCCCAATGCAGCTTTTTTAAAATAGCGCCGTTCAGGATTGTTATTCGCTTTTTGATTCTGTTAGATATAATTATTGACGAAAGAGTATGATAATGGACCTTTTGGTAAAATATAACCGAGAATCCCCATAATCGCGATGGATACGAAATACCATCGCCGCGGTGGAATAAAATTGCCGCGATTAGTGGGAATTGCCGTAATCTGCGTGGTACCATCTGTATTATCATTTGATTTTTGACTTCTTTAATTGTCTTAGTCAATCGCCAGGTTTCTATTGCATGCAATTTGCAAACTAATTTGCACCTCAGGAAAAGGAGACACAATCTTCTCCCATAATGCCCTATGGCCATCCAATCAAATGTTTTCCAGTCATGTCCGAGTGAATAAATTATTGATGCAACGTCATTATTATCCAATCAAAGTGTACCCTAGTGTTAAAACAACTAACGAATATTAATGAGTTATGCATGTGTCAATCGATCTGGTCCGATCACCCGTGGAGTCTAAACACCTTGTTAATTGGTGTTATTATCGACGCGTGGTGGTGTAATCTTATCTAATTAGCTTGGAACACAGGATTTTATGATATGGATTAGAGCTAAAATCTGATTTTTTGCCGGGCTACTTCAAAAGAAAATTTGCAGTAGCCCGCCGGACGCGAGATATTATTGATGTATTTTCGATTTAAATTTCCGAATTTGATCGTTTTCGACCATTTTTTTCACTTGCCCGATCGGGCAGACAGGTTATAATTCTAACTTGTCCGCCGGGATTTTTACTTGTCCCGGGCTTCGGGCAAGTGGGTTATTTCGAAGACTGTGACCTGTAATACGAAACCAACAGATATATTTAAAAATAATTTTAAAAAATCAATCAAATAAAACAAACAATAAAAATAAAATAAAATAAAATTTAAAAAAAAAAAAAAAAGATTTTTTTAAAAATTAAAAAAATAATTTGAAAATCCGTTGATTATATTGTCAGAGTTATGAAGCGGACACGATTGTATAGACGAACAGATTTTGACCTCTGATCTCTAAGTGTGACCTTCACCTTGGAGCCACGGACCTGGATTTTGTGCGCGACATGTCGTCTTGTTGTGGTGAGCAATTGTGCAAAGTTATTTGAAAATCTGTCCAATATTGTCAGAGTTATGAAGCGGACACGAGTGTACAGACAAACGGATTTTGACCTTTGACCTCTAAGTGTGACCTTGACTTTGGAGCCACGGACTTGGTTTTTGTGCGCGACACGTCGTCTTGATGTGATGAGCAATTGTGCGAAGTTATTTGAAAATCCGTCCATTATTGTCAGAGTTATGAAGCGGACAGGATTGTACATGCGAACGGACCGACAGTGCGACTACTATATGCCACCTTTTGGGGGCATAAAAAAAACAAGAGATGTCGGAGAAGAGCTATTCGATTTTTCAGAGAATAATAAATCATATAGCCAGTATACACCATCAGAAAACAAGGCTAAAACAATGTGGGGGTGGAGTTGGTGGGGGCAGGGTGGGTATAGAAATTCAGGCCAGGGGGTGGGAGGGGGGATGCAAAACATATTGATCAATTGATAAAACAAAACAACAGAGATATGTAAAAAAAACAAAAAACAAATCATGTTTCAGGTGAGCAGTGGGGTGGGGTGGGGGTAAAGATCGGATGAAAAATGGAAAGGAAAAAATCGGCTTTGGGGGTGGTGGGGTGGGTGCATAAGATAGCTTTATGTGTAAAAATTGACTAAAACAACACAGAAATATGTTTGATAGCTAGATCAGCATTCCTGTGAAGTTTCATGAAAATCTGTCGAGTAGTTTCAGAGGAGTAGTCGCTACAAGTTTTTACTATATAACTCTATACAAACAAATTTGGCTGCTGGCAGCCATGTTTGATGTCGAATCAAAATAATTTTCAACAAGGACCAAACAAGTCATGCTGATCAATTTAGAAAAACTCCAATATCTATATCACTAATAGTTTTCAAGAAGTAGTCGCTACAAATTTGTTTTTTAAAAATCTATTTTAAGCAGGAACCAAAATTACTTATGCAGCCCTTAAGGTAATGCTATAAGGAAGCCCATGGCCAAATTTGGGTAAACACTGCTTACAAGCAAACCTTGATGTGGGATGCCGACGCCGGGGTGATTACATAAACTCTCTTATTCTTCGAATCGTCGAGCTAACAAATGGATAAACATTCATTTTGATTTACTGAGGCAATTGTGGATAAAGCCCTATTTACCAGTTTTGGAACTGTGGAAATATCAAGTTTTTAAAAGGTTAGGTTAGAAAGTACTGTCAGAACACAACCTATCAATTTTTATTTTATTTCTTATTTGAAGACATTTTTTACTAGCCCATTGGACTAACCAGACACAAACATTTGGTAGACCGGCAAATTTTATACAGGCTCGGGCTACCGGACTAGTGCTAATGTCGAGCACTGTTCATTGTCACAATATTTCTGCATTCATCCCTGTTATAATAATCCTAACCTCCCAATCTCTCCATGACCGCGCCAGTAACCAGTCCGAGACACGTGTCCACTACCGCCACTGTGGAGTTGGCTCTCACATTTCCCAGTGCCAGAATCTGTGCCAGACTGTCGATACGCAGGTTACTGCAGTGAAAATATACCAACAATATTTAATTACAAGCGACATAAATAAGAAATTCATACTATAACATTGTCACCAGTGTATTAGACAGAAATTCAAGACCTGGGTGTGCAACTCTGCAAACAAATTAGTATTTAACCCATATAATGACCTTTAGTGTGACCTTGACTTTTATATTTTGGTCATGTCGGTGTCCTCATGATGAGTATATATTGAAAGTATCAAGAAATGAGGAAGTTATAGTCAAAGTTAAGTTTTCATGAGGAAAAAAATGTGTATTCAACCCATATACGGTAATGACCTTCAGTGTAAACTGGACCTTTATATTTTAGAATGGTCACCTCGATGTTGTGAGTTCTCTCGACTACACACTGCAAATCAATTAAACCCTTGGTGAAATTGAAATCAGTTATACAAGCAATTTAAACGGTAACCAAACTCGTATTTGCTTGCGAATAAAAAGTATATTAAAGCGGTACCCAAACACGCAATATACTCAAAGCAAAATTAAAGCTGTAACCAAACACGCATTTGCTTAAAATATAAGTCAGAAACTTGTTTTTGACTTTTTAAAAGTATAGTACGCGGGAAACAGACTCGCATTATACTGACAATATTCACTTCGGGTGAATGTTATGCTGTTGAAAACTCCCACGCTACAGTAGGGCGAATATTGGAGATTGACCGCAGTAATCGAATTGTAGTGACAATACATTGAGTATATGAAGAAAGTGGCTCTATTACATAAAAAGACAACTACACATCGCACAACTATGCGAAAGTGCAATAAATACAATAAATGTAATAAATAGCTCAGTACACCCGACAATACATGTCTACAACACGTAGCTACTAACAAACTACACTATACTGTATTGTATATTGGGTGACTGAAATAGCTTTCAGTTGCCATTAACATAAATCGATTACTGAATGTCAACTTCTAAATATTCTGATATAAACAAATATTGGAAATTACTGCATATGTATACATTTTAACATTGGAAGTAAATAGACAAAAATAATATAAAGGCCACGGTAACAACCGAGACCACATATTTGATTACACAAAAATACACAATTTAAATTGCGCAATAGTGCGTATACGTGTATTTAGGCTATAACGCCTATACTGAAACACAACGGTGCTTTTTTATAGCAGCTGACGAAGGAATTTTTATTCCGAAAGATCTTTTGCATACAGGATATTGTTTTCCTGGTAAAGTAAACACTGTTGTTAGTCTAGGTTAAAATACTCAGTGAGAGATTTTAACACACACTCCGTGATCACAAATCACGGTGTAATTACGTTGTATAATTAATACGGATAGCTTACACAATAATCACATAATAACGAAGGTAGAACACTACACTTCAGTTATAGAGTAAGCTTGGTGTAGTTACAGCAATAAGGATACACACAACACTCATCCTGATACATTTGACTGTAACATGAATATCAATAGAAAAACAATTGGGGTAAAACTCTCCAGGGAGAGTTCACTAACTGGGAAAGTGAACCGTCTGAGGTCAACTGGGCCGTCTACTATGTGCAGACCCTTGCAACCCCCCACAACAACATGTTGAGTTCTCTCGACTACACACTGCAAATCAATTAAACCCTTGGTGAAATTGAAATCAGTTATACAAGCAATTTAAACGGTAACCAAACTCGTATTTGCTTGCGAATAAAAAGTATATTTAAGCGGTACCCAAACACGCAATATACTCAAAGCAAAATTAAAGCTGTAACCAAACACGCATTTGCTTAAAATATAAGTCAGAAACTTGTTTTTGACTTTTTAAAAGTATAGTACGCGGGAAACAGACTCGCATTATACTGACAATATTCACTTCGGGTGAATGTTATGCTGTTGAAAACTCCCACGCTACAGTAGGGCGAATATTGGAGATTGACCGCAGTAATCGAATTGTAGTGACAATACATTGAGTATATGAAGAAAGTGGCTCTATTACATAAAAAGACAACTACAAATCGCACAACTATGCCAAGGTGCAATAAATACAATAAATGTAATAAATAGCTCAGTACACCTGACAATACATGTCTACAACACGTAGCTACTAACAAACTACACTATACTGTATTGTATATTGGGTGACTGAAATAGCTTTCAGTTGCAATTAACATAAATCGATTACTGATTGTCAACTTCTAAATATTCTGATATAAACAAATATTGGAAATTACTGCATATGTATACATTGTAACATTGGAAGTAAATAGACAAAAATAATATAAAGGCCACGGTAACAACCGAGACCACATATTTGATTACACAAAAATACACAATTTAAATTGCGCAATAGTGTGTATACGTGTATTTAGGCTATAACGCCTAAACTGAAACACAACGGTGCTTCTTTATAGCAGCTGACGAAGGAATTTTTATTCCGAAAGATCTTTTGCATACAGGATATTGTTTTCCTGGTAAAGTAAACACTGTTGTTAGTCTAGGTTAAAATACTCAGTGAGAGATTTTAACACACACTCCGTGATCACAAATCACGGTGTAATTACGTTGTATAATTAATACGGATAGCTTACACAATAATCACATAATAACGAAGGTAGAACACTACACTTCAGTTATAGAGTAAGCTTGGTGTAATTACAGCAATAAGGATACACACAACACTCATCCTGATACATCTGACTGTAACATGAATATCAATAGAAAAACACTTGGGGTAAAACTCTCCAGGGAGAGTTCACTAACTGGGAAAGTGAACCGTCTGAGGTCAACTGGGCCGTCTACTATGTGCAGACCCTTGCAACCCCCCACAACATGAGAAAGTTATAACCAACGTTAAGTTTTCGTGACGGACTGACTGACGACAAAGTGATCCCTATGTATCCCATTTCTCTTCGAAAAGGCGACACAAAAATAAAAAATAATTTTGTTTTAACCCACCCACTCCACCAAATATTGGCCGCGATTTTTCAAAAACGGCCGTGCAAAAGACGGCTGCATGGTTGGCTGGCTAATACACTGATTGTGACCATATTTAGTCACGGCAATGTATATAAAGTATGTGGTCATTTTTATTTCTATTCCGTGAGTGGTGGGGGTAACCATAGATAAAATTCTATGGGTGGTTGTCTGTTATTTATCGTATATGAGGTTATCTTTCCAAACACATTTCTGAGATACTTCAATACTGTCATCAAATTTATCACATTTATAGCAAAAAATGCAATGAATATGACTTTATGTCGTTCCCTGCTTTAATATTCAACTGTAGAACAAAAACAACAACTCTTGGGCCTCTATTATTTAATAGTAAAATTCTATGGGTGCTTGGCTGGAGAAAAAAGTGACTTCCTACAACCACCCTCCCCCTATACCCCCAAGTAAGTTTTTTACGTTTTTTAAGTGGTGCTAAATTTCAATAAAGAATGCAGCTTGTCAACATTTTGAATAAGCCCTGTATGATTCATTATCCTTCTCTATCATGCAATGTTTGTTCACCACAATCTTTAACATATGGTGTAATTTGTAAAAGATCTTTCAAGGCCATACATGTTGTAAATGTGACAGGATACTGTATCAGAAATAATCTTGACAGAAACAAGTTTAACACCTTTTTTTAAAAACATGTGACAAACAACATAAATTATTATATCTCACTGTAAAACCCCACGTGGCACGAAAATAAATTATTATATCTTACTGTAAAACCACACGTAAAATTCCCATATACGACCGTCAAACAATTTCGACTGTTTCTCAATTATGACACGGAGCAGTCAAAAATTAAAGTACAGTTTCATGATTGTGACATCAGAGGAAGTATATAAATAGATTTTTCCCCTCATGGTCAACACATTATGCACAAATGAAATTCGTTAAATGTTTATTAAAATAAAGCTGAGACATTACTTCAATATCTGTGATACGGATAAAATTTGATGTTATTTATATTGTTAAAATGTAGACATAATGTTTAAAAAAATGTTTTAAAGAGATTAATTTTGTTTAATGCTACTTACATCAAAACTTTATATATATTTTTTAGGGCTTTCCACCTTTCAGTGGAAAGACCTCTTGTGTTCGTTCTGTTTATTCTTATTATTCTTGTGACCGCCACTTTTCATAGTAGCATTGGTCGCAGAGCGTCAAAATTTTAGGCAGTGGTAGAGCTCAGTCTGGAATAGTGCCGCGAAACTTTTGGGGTCATGACGTCATCCAAGATGGCCGCCAGTGACGCCATCAGACAAATTTTTGTTCGCGCTAGATCTCAAACATTTATAGTTGGATTTGAATGAAACTTTCGCAGATTGTAGGATTCCGGGTCTAGTTGTGCTTGAATGTAAAAACGTGTCTCTGTGTAATAACGTCTTGACGTCAGTGACGTCACAATGTTACGAAAAGTCCTTTTATCAATGATTGCATTTTTCATGTTTTTTTAGTGTAAAATCCATCAGTGTCATTGTTTCAGTCGACTCTGACAGTTTTAACGTCATGACGTCATTCAAAATGGCCGCCAATGACGTCATTTAAGAAATCTTGTAATCGCTATATCTCCTTCATTTATGATTGGATTTTGATGCAACTTTCACAGCCTGTAGGGAATTAGGTTGGGTTTTGAAAAAATGTTGAAAATTGTCATGACGTCATCCAAAATGGCCGCAAGTGACGTCATAATACAAATATTGTAAGCGCTAGATTTCAAACATTTATAGTTTGATTTGAACGAAACTTTCACAGATTGTAGAGTTTAGGGTCTAGTTGTACAGAAACGTTAAAACGTGCCTCTACGATACAAGGTCTTGACGTCAGTGACGTCACAATATTATGAAAAATTCGTTTTTTTCACTGATTGCATATATTGAGGTATTTTAATGCAAAATCTATCAATGTCATTGTTTGAATAGACGCAGACAGTTTTAACGGCATGACGTTATCCAAAATGGCCGCCAATGACGTCATTTAAGAAATTTTGTAATCGCTATATCTCCTGCATTTATTATCGGATTTTGATGTAACTTTCAAAGCCTGCAGAGAATTAGGTTGAGATGTGCATGAATGTCAAAAATGATATCGAAGTCATCAAAGATGGACGCCAGTGACGTCATGATAGAAAATTTGTAAGCGCTAGATCTCAAACATTTACAGTTGGATTTGAATCAACCTTTCACAGCTTGTAGAGTTCAGGGTCTAGTTGTGCTTGAATGTAAAAACGTGTCTCTATGTAATAACGTCTTGACGTCAGTGACGTCACAATGTTACGAAAAGTCCTTTTTTTCAATGATTGCATTTTTCATGTTTTTTTACTGTAACATCCATCAGTGTCATTGTTTCAATCGACTCTGACAGTTTTAACGTCATGACGTCATTCAAAATGGCCGCCAATGATGTCATTTAAGAAATTTTGTAATCGCTATATCTCCTTCATTTATGATCGGATTTTGATGCAACTTTCACATCCTGTAGGGAATGAGGTTGAGTTGTGGAACAATGTCAAAAATTGTCATGACGTCATCTAAGATGGCCGCCAGTGACGTCATGATCGAAATATTGTTTGCGCTAGATTTCAAACATTTTTAGTCGGATTTGAATGAAACTTTCACAGATTGTAGAGTTCAGGGTCTAGTTGTGTGTGAATGTAAAAACCTGTATGTAGGTAATAACGTCTTGACGTCAGTGACGTCATAATGTTATGAAAATCCGTTTTTTTCACTGATTACATTTTTGAAGTTGTTTTACTGTATAATCAATCCATCAATGTCATTATCTCAGTCGACGCTGACAGTTTTAACGTCATGACGTCATCCAAAATGGCCGACAATGACGTCATTTGAGAAATATTGTAATCGCCATATCTCCTTCATTTATCATCGGAGTTTGATAAAACGTTCACAGTTTGTAGATATCAAAGTCTAGTTGTGCTATAATGTAGAATGTTGTCATGTCGTCATCAAAGATGGCCGTCAGTGACGTCATAAAAGAACTCTTTGTTTTGTCTATATATTCTCTATTTATTATCGGATTTGAATAAAACGTTCACATATTGTAGAGTTCAGGGTCCGGTTGTGCAAGAACGACATACGGTATCCCGACGTCATGACGTCATGACGTGAGTGACGTCAAAATATTTAGAAATTTGTTTTTTGACTGATTCGAAGTTATTTTCGTGATAAATCAATCAGTGTCTTCATCTTCAACAACTCTGTCAGTTGTGACGTCATGACGTCATTCAGACAGGAAAGCCCTTTTGATCAGGTTTCTGATCAAAATCTAGTTATTTTTATTTTCTTTAAAAAAGAGTATTTTCACACCCCCACTCCCCCACACCCATACATTTTCAATACATTTTTTCGGTACCAACCAGATTCTTGCAGCTCCTTTAGATCGGTACATCTCACACAGCAATCGCGATGTAGGCCTCAGTATTGTAAACTCCAGCAAGTGCCTGGAAATAAAAGTTGATGAAGTCTCAATGTAAGGAACATCCACAAATCGAGGATGAAAAACACAAATCAAAAGGGCTCCACCCAAGACAAGTACATAGTAACAACACAATGGCAGTTTTAGAGGTCTTTCTTCTTGAAATTGCGATAGGAAGACGGACGATGGATAAAATACCATCGTTTATTTTCACTCATCTGGCCTTTGGCTGCCACCAGTAGAGCTAAAAATGATTTAGCTTGAGGTATAAATGATTAAAGTTGAGGTATAAATTATAAAAGTTGAGGTACAAATTTTAGAAGTTACACTAGTGAATGAAAATTTCATTTGGCCATATCTATAGGTAGAATTCACATTTTAATATTAAAATGATTTATTATTTATATTTTTCAAGTTCGATTTTATTTTTTATTTCGGTTCGAGAAAATAATAAACAAGGGATATATATTCACTTCTTTTTCTTCTTCTTGACCCATTTTTCCTGAGCATAGTCCGTTTTGTTTTGATATGTTTTGCTGTTTTCCATAAGCTGTTCTATCAATTTCTGAAAATATATCATAGGCAATGAAAAGTGTTCCAGCACACTTGTGTTCCAGCACACTTCTTAACAGTTTCTGTGGATTTTGTGCATAAGTAGGTATGTATGGGGTTTAACAAGGCTTTTAATAATTGTTCAGTCATATTGTCTTGCTGTGTATGACGGTAACATATTAGAGGCAGATCATCTATTTATTCCTGGGTAAAACCTGTACTGTATACCTCCTGCCATCCCAAAGAATCTACACTTTCTCACTTACAAGTCGAGCTCCCAGAATTATTTTTTTTCAAACTTTATGTCTGTTAAAGAGACTATCAGTGGAGCCATAGAGAGGAATGTTTAGAGGCTATCAGTGGAGTCATATATGAATGTTAAGAGACTATCAGTGGAGTCATATATGAACGTTTAGACATTATCAATGGTCATATATATGAATGTTAAGAGATTATCAGTGAAGTCATATATGAATGTTAAGAGACTATCAGTGGAGTCATATATATATATAGGAATGTTAGAACTATCAGTGGAGTCATATAGAAATGTTTAGAGACCATCAGTGAAGTCATATTGGAATGTTTAGAGACTATCAGTGGAGTCATATATGAATGTTTAGAGACTATCAGTGGAGTCCTATAGGAATGTTTAGAGACTATCAGTGTAGTCATGTATGAATGTTTAGAGACTATCAGTGGAGTCCTATAGGAATGTTTAGAGACTATCAGTTAAGTCATATAGGAATGTTTAGAGACTATCAGTGGAGTCATACAGGAATGTAAAGAGACTATCAGTGGAGTCATATATATATATAGGAATGTTAGAACTATCAGTGGAGTCATATAGAAATGTTTAGAGACCATCAGTGAAGTCATATTAGAATGTTTAGAGACTATCAGTGTAGTCATGTATGAATGTTTAGAGACTATCAGTGGAGTCATACAGGAATGTAAAGAGACTATCAGTGGAGTCATATATATATATAGGAATGTTAGAACTATCAGTGGAGTCATATAGAAATGTTTAGAGACCATCAGTGAAGTCATATTGGAATGTTTAGAGACTATCAGTGTAGTCATGTATGAATGTTTAGAGACTATCAGTGGAGTCCTATAGGAATGTTTAGAGACTATCAGTTAAGTCATATAGGAATGTTTAGAGACTATCAGTGGAGTCATACAGGACTGTAAAGAGACTGTCAGTGGAGTCATATAGGAATGTTTAGAGACTATCAGTGGAGTCATACATGGATGTAAAGAGACTGTCAGTGGAGTCATATAGGAATGTTAATATTCATTTTTTGAGTCAGGAAAATATGTTTAAATGCAAAGAAAACAAGAATGTTTGATTACATCTCCAGTGATGCCTTCCTTTTTTAGCTGCTCAATCTCCTCGCCTGTCAACTTCTGATTGCTGTCAGAGTCCAGCAGATGTCTGTTGTCTTTCTCTGTGTCCATACCTTTATATATAATAACACATTTATTAAGACATACCATAATTTATCTTGAATGCATACAAATATACATGTATGCTCTTATATTCTGTCACATTTGCTTTAAATGTCATATGTGTATTTTTGCTTGGCTGTCGAGAGATTAATGCCCATCATATGACTCTTTTCTAAAGAGTGTATTAGTCTGCCAACCATGCAGCCATCTTTTGCACGGCCTTTTTGAAAAATCGCTGCCAATATTTGGTGGAGTCACGCAGTGGGTGGGGTAAACACTTCCAAACTCTTAATTTCTTAATATTGTATACATTTATAGAAGAAAGATTATTTAAAATGTACCTTTTTCACCTTTATCTGTATAATTTGCCAATGAGACACCAACTTGGTGCGAATTGCCTCTTAGCATGTGTTTGCGAATTATTTTACACAGCCAGGTTGCAGAATTGCACACCAAGTCTTGAATTTCTGGCTTATACACTGTTTCTAACCTAGAATAACCTTGGGCAAGACACTTTCCTATAGCCATGAGTCAGATAGGGATGTAAGCCGGATGGTCCTGTATATCGGGCCTACTTTCCAAACATGTTTCAGAAACATTGGAATCTATTTTAAAGAAAGAGTAGGGCGTGGTTCCCTGATTCATATATTCTATATGCTTCTACTCTCTCCGAGGCAACTCTAAATAGCCCAAGATAACGTGCTGATGAGTCTACACTTCAATTCATAAAAAAAAGGATGTACATGAAAAAAAAAACAGCAGGCAGGACTTTTTTACCTTAGGCCAAGGAAAAAAACAGTCGTGTTTCAGGTTCCCGACCGACCCTATATTTTGTCCTGACCCTGATTTTTTTTTCGTTTCAAAAAGAAAAGAAAAAAATGGCCGATATTATCGGGGAGATTCATCCTTCATATAAAGGCTACAATATTACTGTCACTGGTTCTGTATGTATTTTTCCTAGCAACGCAATAAAAAAAGTAAAATGTATTCTTCGGCTCACACGACGAATGTTTATAAAAAGTAAAAAAATAAATAAAAAAAAGAGTCATTTTATTTTATTGTATGTTTTACAATGTTGATGATTTTCTGCTTTCTCGTCTTGTACGTTTCTCTATTAACAATAGCATTCTATGCAACTCCTTGGTGGCCCTGAATGAAATCTTGATTTATGGAAATTTATATTTGCATGGTGTTGTCATGTTATTATGTTTAATATCTTATTACGAGAAATCATGAATTCATCAGAAAGTTATGTCATGTATCATTGTTTTATTTGTTTTTAATAGAAATGATTTTTTTGACGAATAAAATTAATGTGCTTCAATCCACTTGTTTAACATATTTAATACTTCCAGTTTTAGAATAGCAACAGCTTTGTGCACTTTTATGTACATTGCATGTTTTTTGAAACAATATTCCAAACAAATGCATGTTTGTTCTGCTCTGTGAGGTTTCTTTTCCATCTTCAGGACATAGTTGTTTTTTTTGGTTCTCAGATTTTTTCCGGAAAATGTTCCAGAGGAGAGAAAAAAAAATCTGAACCTATAAGGATGTATGTTGTAATGGTGTTAGTCACATTGTAAAACATAAAATGAACCTGAACATATTTATATAACATGATCTTCTGATTTTATGTTAATTTTTAAACGTGTCGTGATAATTTGAAATGGGTGACCAAAAAATTATGGATTTTTTTCTTCATTTTTGCAAAATTTAGGGTCGGAGGGTTTGAGAACCGAAAAATTAAAAAAAATCTGGCCTCATGAGATGAGTTCAAAGTCCATTTTGGAGCAATTTTAAATTATATATATAAAATTCATGTATACATCCTTGAGGCCCTCAAAATCAGAGTTTAGAAATATATTTTCTGGTTGTAATTTCTACCTTCGTGCAGCTAAAAATAAATAAACAAATCGACCTACCTACCCAGGACAAATCGACCTACCTACTTTGAGCAGGAAACCTGAAACACAACTGTTTTGTTTTTTGGCATTATATAACAGAGGTCTGTAAAAGGCCTCTTTCCAATTGACATGATTGAAAATTTGACTGTTTTTTTCCCAATTCTGGAAGAAAAATTTTCCCAATCAGAAAGCAGTATTCTATCAGAATTTGAGAAAAAGCATCATTTTGCCTGTTAAGTCGATTCTGACTCAGAGATGTTAGTAATTATAACAAATAATGGATGAACATATAAATAAAGCATATTATTGTCATATTTACTGAATTTATGAATTAATACATTTTTCCCAAAATGAAAAAAAGCTTGTTCCTTTTTCCTCAGCATCTCTTCCAAATTTGATGGAAAAAAGCCCTGGCAGGCTGTGGCCTAATACTTTGAACTTTGGTTTTTGCATACCTTTCCCTGAGCTGTCTGTGTCTTGTTTGAGAGGTTTTACCAACTTCACCATATTTCCATCCTTGATCTCAAAACTTGTTCCATATGGGTGTCCAATAATTCCCTCAAGGCTAAACTTTACTTTTTCTAACCAAACATCCCTGGAAACACATCAGAAAAATTGCATTTAAAATCTAATCACTTAAAAGTTAAATTCTTAATAATTCCTGTCTACATTAGTTATTATTATTATTGTAACGTGTACCGTCTTCGCTTAATATTTACTATGATATACGCTAACCAGAATAAATGTTTCAAACAGACTGATTGTTTGAGACAATATCAATTAACTTTTGCATATATAAATTCTCCTTAAGCTTCTTTTAGTACCAATCATGACTGGTAATAAAAAAATAAATTCAAATGATTATTATTCGTTCAAACAATAATCACTTTTATAATCAAGTATTAACTTCAAACTTGTTTTATACGTGCAACGTCTAAATCTTTTAACTAGTTTGAGACTAAACGCTTGTCCAAAGCATGCAACATCACCAGCTGAAACCTTCTAAGATAGTCTACGACCCGGAACACTGTAATGGAAAGAGGACTCGGCAACTCTGAGAATACACTGCAAATCTGAGAGTCCCTTTTCACCATTAGCTCAAACAAAGTCCCTGAACTATCCTATACCAAATCTCTTTAAAGTATCAAATCAGATTCAACCCTATACAATCGGCTACGACCCGGTACACTGCATTGGTTTCAGAGGACTCAACAACTCTGAGTATACACTGCAACTCTGAGAGTCTCTCATTACCAATGGCGTCGACCAAAGTTTCAGCACTATCCTACAGAGTCAGACATCCATCCCATTTAACAATCTTCCCCGAGATGTTCACAGACCGACATTCCGCTGCCAACTGACTCGAATTGAATTTCTCACGCCCTTTTATACTTGATGCAAATCGCGTATTCCGAAAGAAGGGAAGTAATCCTGCAACTTTTACAGTTAGTCAGCTTAAGTATAACTTGCAACGGCATTTTCATTGCATTATTATACAGTCCCTTTAAAATGAAGCGAGCATTTATCACTCCAAGATTTTTATTCAGTGAAATGTACAGATAAAATCTTGAGCCAAAGAACATGAAGAAGTCTGTAAAATTAAATACATTCGTGAATTTGAGATAGAAAAAAAAAATTATTTTCGGCTGATCACGTGACTTCCATTAGTCAGTGTTCCCACTGACTTTTTCATTTGGGGGTACATGTACCCCCTACTGTTAAATTTGGGGGTACACTACAAATTTAGGGGGTACACTATGAATTTTTAAGATTGTTAAACCTTTCAACATACTTTATTTGCTACTGAAGGCATTACAATACACAGCACAGTGTAATATTCAAGTTGACAACAGTTACAGTAAATCATTTCGTTCAAGTAAAAATTTAATACCAGTCAACACGTTTGCGCATCTATAAATAGTACACGGGAGAGACGAAACACGATTTGAATTAATTATTTGATCTTCATTTATTCTATTATTAAGTTTTTATTTTAATTTTAAATATACTTACTAAATCTGAAAAAGAAATAAGTCAAATTTCAAAACCACCAGAATGAGATGTCGATGTTTTCTCTACTTTCATTTAGGTAACCAATCATCGTAGTATGCACTAGAGGGATAGGGCAATTGACGCAATTACTCGGGATAATGTTTTCGTAAACAAAGCGTTTTAGTTTCGTTTTGATTTTTCAAAAAGTATTCGGACAAAGTGGACCAGAATTTGGAAATATACCGACGGTCATGCTTTCTTATTATCCGACTTGTATTTTTTCTGTGCGTGCATGCACGTACGAGGTCAGTTTTCAGGGGTTTTTTTTGGCTGTTTTTATAGCCGAAATTCGGTCATATTCCCAATGCCAAAACATACCTTTTTTTCCCAATTAAGAGGAAAAAATTCCCCTTTTTTTTTTTTTTTAGTGTCCCAATCCAATGATTGGGGTTCAAAAGCTTATAAATGCTTCTGTTTATCTTGGTGTACAAAAAACAGTATTAAAGATATAATTATGAAAGGAAAGCTTTACTTTATATTTTTCCGAATTTTATTAAAAATCGCGCTACAATTCCCAATTTTATGAAAAATCGCGCTAAAATTCCCAATTCCAGGGGTACGGGTCATGTTCCCAAAATCATGAAAAAAATCCCTGGTTTTCTGTGCGTGATTTTTTGTTTTCATGCGTGATTCACGCACATATGTGCGTGAATGGGAACACTGATTAGTGCATTCGATTTTCTACATAGTATGTATTGCGTAATATGTATAGCACGCTTAGCTCAGTCAGGAGCAACGTCGACTATCGCGCACTCACTATTATTACCCCAGAGTTTAATTTTAGTTTCAATGGGCTGAGAGTTCAAACGCACAAAGCGGCACTTTTTTTTTGTACCGCATTGAATTCCGTTAAACAATCTTGCTAATTCATAACTTTCACATGACATCATCAAAATAATTTGACCAATCATTGATCAATAAAATAAAAGACCTCCACATTCTGGTAGGGGGTAAACTCGGTGTTTATCGTTTGTGCTCAACTGACTTTAGCCCTTTATAAAACTAGTTTGTAGTGATAATTATATTAAAAGCTTTATTTTTTATGTACATCTATGTATCTGCTTTTGGCGTTGTCTGATTTTAAAACACCAATATGGATATATTTAATCTAAATCATGGTCTAATGTTTTCATTTTACATATGGAGATTGACGATAAAGTCTGAGTAAACCATTTATTTTCACCTACTGAATATCTCAACCTCCTGGAAGTTGACAGGATGTGAAGGTTATGAATAATTAGTTAAAATTCAATATTGTTTCGTGTGTAATGTTTGTGAACGTATTTAGTGTGCGATTTTTAAGCTAAAAAATATGGACATTGTCGCTTTAAATACAAATGCTTACCCCACCACCTTTTTAACAGGGTTGTAAAAATATACTTTGATTTATAAGCTAAAAAATACGGACATTGTCCTTTTAAATACAAATGCTTACCCCACCCACCTTTTTAACAGGGTTGTAAAAATATACTTACCGTTTTCGATGCACCTGAAACATCCTCACATTTTTTTCTTTTTTAAAAAGGACATGGTCACCTTCCTTAATAATGTTTAAACTATTTGAAGCCATGTCAGGTTTTCTATAAAGAGTAAATAATAATTTTTGAAATTCTGAGAATGGAAAATGTGTTCATTTGCAAAAGCGGAAGTGCCGTAAGAAGGTGCCGTAAGGAGCGCCCTCTGTAAACAAACTACACGTGCGTAACTTCTTACCAACTGTCAAACTGCCAGAGTATTGAAGATGGTCTTTACGAGAGTCCAGTTAATAATTGCTTTATGGCTGTGTCATTTGTGATTTTATTGCCATTAATTAGCTCTTCAAAATGGTGTTTTCCTTCAAATTAAGAAGTTCCTTGAAGAATTCGAAGTCAAAACTTAGGAAGTTATTTGGCTGGCCATTTATCAGTGCATGCGATGTCAAACTCGAAGAATTGTCCAGTGTAAGATTAGCAGACGAAAACACATCTTATGGCTATGAGCTACCAGTGGTAAATCTGTTATCAGAGTTCAAATACGCCAAATTTGTGCCTTCCCAGTTCTATACAGAAGAGGTGATGCGTGCTGAAATCGAAACTGACCGAACAGAGGTATATTTAGAGGGATGTCCGGATCATTTTACATCTCTAAAGCATAAACGTTTAATGAACAATTTGGCGAAACTTTTGACAAGTGGTGTTTTTGGAAAAACTGAATTATCTGAGAAATATGTGAGAAAGCTGGAGCACATGATAGAAAGAAATGTTAGAAACAAGCAGGAAAAAGATGTGGACTACTTGCTGAAAGTGATGAAAGAGATGCGCAAGCAAAGGAATTCCACAAAGAAAACAAGACAATGGAAGAAAACAACAGATGATCAGTGCAAGATCGACACCACAAATGGAAATCATGAATACTGGAAGACTGTTGAAAGTAACGAAATTCCACTGAACGGTAGCAGAACAACAGAAGGTATTTTTTAAAAGTTAACTACCTTTATTATAAAAAAGAAAAACGTGCAATCGTGTTTGTTTTAAAACCTGTTTTACGATAATATAAAAGTGTAGCTCATATAAGTACTGTAGGCTATAGCATACCTGATATTTTGCGTAAAAACCAATGTGCAAGGGCAACACACAGGGTCATGATTATATCTTTAAAATTGAGTATGACACAAAATGTCTCTAGCGGGATCTGAAATGGTCCTATTTTTCTTTAGACGGTGACCATACGGAGCGGATGCAATATGAAGAAGCTTTGGGCGCTGGTTTCTGCCAGAGTTGTTTTTTATCCTCTTTTTTTTTTTTTTTTTTTTTTTACTATTTAGGCACAATTGAAATCTGACCTAAATAAGTTATTGTTTGGCGCTTGTTTCACCCAAAGGTTTTTCTGCAGTAGCTTGAGCAATTTAAATAATACGTACATCAGTTATATATTATTAGAACTGGCATTTTTGGTGGCAAATAAAACTACTTTACTTTTGAAAATCGGTTGAGAAATAAATATTTTACAGCCAAAATGATTTTTTGATGTAAATTCCTTGCTGGTGGGACAGCAGAAAATTAAGAAATTTCAAATAACTTCAGTAAGCCTTCATATTTTTCTATAAAACTTTAAGGGTATCTTAATTTACTAATATCCAACAATTTAAAACTATTTTTGGATAAATATACTAAAAAAATATATTTTTAAAAAATTTCATGCAGCAGAATTTTGCATTGAAAATGACCCATCAAGAACAGCTTTCGCACGTGCAATTTTTATTTCTCCACCGATTTTGAAAAGTAAGGTAATTTTATTTACCATTAAAAATGTCTGTTTCACTGATATACAACTTATTTAGGTACGAGATGTATTTTGTCTGAAAAGTCCAAACAATTTTTGGCTAAAACAAGCGCCCCAAACAATAGAACATACATGTTTATTGGTAAATAAAAAATACCTTACTTTTTAAAAGCGGTTGAGAGAAAAAAATTACAATGCAAAAGTTGTTGTTGATAGGGCATTTTCAACGCAAAACTGTGCTTCATCAAAATTAGAAAGAAAATACTTTTATAGAAATTCTATCCAAAACAGTATCAATGAGTTGGGTTAATCCAAATTAAGAAACCCTTAATAGGTTTATAGCAAATATTAAAGCCAACTACTGTTATATGAAATTTTCTGCATTTTCATGATAATGCTGAAAACCTTTGGCTGAAACATATCTCTTAAAAGAGAATTTTAGCATATTTAACTAAATCAAGGGCCATATTTCCGGTGTTACCTATAATAAATACTTAAAAGGAGATTCCTTCGAGGCAGTATAAGGAGCAACACCTCTCATGTCACCAGCTATTCTAATGGTATTCTGTTTGAAAGCCACATTTATTCAGTCCACCTCTCCACTTATTGCGCTCGAAGTTTACAACGTTTGAAGAACACAGATATCAACTTGTGTAAATTGCATATATGATGATCTAAGATTATATAAATGAAAGTGTTTTCCAGCAATAACATTACGAAATGGCAACATATGTTTAGTATTGACCATATATACTCTCTGATGTATGTTTATGTTTGACGTTTCTTACAGGTGAGCATGCTGCTGATACAGGAAACACCCAGCGAAGTCCCAGAAATTTAAACATGAATAATGGAACATTGCGCGAAGATATCACCATTAATATAGATCTCTTACATACGTATGGCACCTCGTCAGATTCCTTTAACACAAATCAGAACGAACTGCTTATCCCAATAAATAATAAATCCACACCTGAATGTGATGTCCAATCCAAATTTCACAAAGAATGTAGCATTAGTCAAGTCAACGAGGATGACAAACTAGATGCAAAGAAAAACGGAGATTCCATCTTGTCAAATACTAAAATATCAAAATCTAGCCTCCAGATGAAGTTGAATTTCCACTATGGACGTAGGAATGAAACGCTCTTTAAACTTAAAAAGAGTGGACGATTCGGTGAAGTAAACGAAACGCACATTGAAGCAGTTGCAACACTTGTAGAAGATAGATTGTTCGGTCATACAGAAGAACATGTTTCTTTGTATTTAGAATATATCAACGGAGAAAGTTTTGTTCTTAAACAGTTGAAGTTAGAAATGGCTCTTAACTGCTTAAAGGCGTACTTTTTTCCAAGCAAGGACTCTGTACATGCACATTGGAAGGACCATCTGGGACAATGTATAATGGAAAACATTATCCAAAATGAGATGATTGTCAAAGACATCTTTGGCAGGCATCAGAGAGATGTATTTGATTATAAAGCTGTCATGTTTGTGTCCAAGAGCGCAGCTGCGCTGCTGAAACACAGGAACGTATGTGTGTTAGACACCCTGTCTGTCCTACTCGGGCTACCAAGGAAGACTTTACTGGTACTCAACATGAGCGATAGATCAACTCTGATGCAGTGCTGAAACACAAGAATGTATGTGTGTTAGGCTATAGTAATACTTACCATCAGCGATGGATCAACTCTGATGCATTGCTGAAACACAAGAACGTATGTGTGTTAGGCTATAGTAATACTTACCATCAGCGATGGATCAACTCTGATGCATTGCTGAAACACAAGAACGTATGTGTGTTAGGCTATAGTAATACTTACCATCAGCGATGGATCAACTCTGATGCATTGCTGAAACACAAGAACGTATGTGTGTTAGGTTATAGTAATACTTACCATCAGCGATGGATCAACTCTGATGCATTGCTGAAACACAAGAACGTATGTGTGTTAGGCTATAGTAATACTTACCATCAGCGATGGATCAACTCTGATGCAAGTTGCCGAAACACAAGAACTTATGTGTGTTAGGCTATAGTAATACTTACCATCAGCGATGGATCAACTCTGATGCATTGCTGACACACAAGAACGTATGTGTGTTAGGCTATAGTAATACTTACCATCAGCGATGGATCAACTCTGATGCATTGCTGAAACACAAGAACTTATGTGTGTTAGGCTATAGTAATACTTACCATCAGCGATGGATCAACTCTGATGCATTGCTGACACACAAGAACGTATGTGTGTTAGGCTATAGTAATACTTACCATCAGCGATGGATCAACTCTGATGCATTGCTGAAACACAAGAACTTATGTGTGTTAGGCTATAGTAATACTTACCATCAGCGATGGATCAACTCTGATGCATTGCTGAAACACAAGAACTTATGTGTGTTAGGCTATAGTAATACTTACCATCAGCGATGGATCAACTCTGATGCATTGCTGAAACACAAGAACTTATGTGTGTTAGGCTATAGTAATACTTACCATCAGCGATGGATCAACTCTGATGCATTGCTGAAACACAAGAACTTATGTGTGTTAGGCTATAGTAATACTTACCATCAGCGATGGATCAACTCTGATGCATTTCTGAAACACAAGAACGTATGTGTGTTAGGCTATAGTAATACTTACCATCAGCGATGGATCAACTCTGATGCATTGCTGAAACACAAGAACTTATGTGTGTTAGGCTATAGTAATACTTACCATCAGCGATGGATCAACTCTGATGCATTGCTGAAACACAAGAACTTATGTGTGTTAGGCTATATTAATACTTACCATCAGCGATGGATCAACTCTGATGCATTGCTGAAACACAAGAACTTATGTGTGTTAGGCTATAGTAATACTTACCATCAGCGATGGATCAACTCTGATGCAAATTGCTGAAACACAAGAACGTATGTGTGTTAGACACCCTACTTTTGGTTAGACACCCTACCAAGTAATGCTATACTAATACTAAACGTGAGCAATATATCAACTCTGATGCAAGTTGCTGAAACACAAGAACGTATACATGTGTGTTAGACATTCCGCCTCTGGTGCTACCAAGGAAGACTTCTCCCTTATCAGTAGTTATTCATACTGATATTGAAAATAAGCAATGCATCAAAAGTGACGCACTGCTGAAATACTTACCTGTGCATGTAAGGTCTCATGTCAGCCATCTCGAGATTACAAAGGAAGACTACAACAATACTAAACATGAGCGATATATCAAAAGTGATGCACTGCTGAAACAGAAGAACCTGTGTATGTAAGATATCATGCCAGCGATCGTGGGGTTACAAAGGAAGACTGTACCGATTCTGAACATGAGCGATATATCAAAAGTGACGCACTGCTGAAACACAAGATCTGTGTACGTAAGTAAAGATATCATGCCAGCGATCCTGGGGTTACAAAGAAAGACTACGCTGATTCTGAACATGAGCGATATATCAAAAGTGATGCACTGCTGAAAACAAGATATGTGTATGTAAGGTATCATGCCAGCGAACCTGGGGTTACAAAGGAAGACTATACCGATTCTGAACCTGAGAGATTTATCAAACATTATTTATTGCTGAAACACAAGAACATATGTGTGTGTGTACTAGATACCCTATTTGTGATCCTGGAGCTGTCTGACACTGAACAATATACCACACTTGATGTACTGCTGAAATATAAGAACCTGTGTCTGCGATCTTGGAGCTACAAAGAAAGACTATTCTGTTACTGAACATAACAATTCAGGTGATTCACTCCTGAAACTCTCTCCGTGTGTGCGTGATACAAAGGGAACTATACTGATAATGAACATCATTGGTGCACTGAACTGATGAATTCATAGGTGAGACTAATGAACTCAAGAAAATACACTTTGGCAAGAATGTAAGACATTGCAAATATTTTTAATAATAATTGTGTTTGGCACGTTCCATAATTAAAGGGCATGTAGCGACACAGCCAAACATCTCTTTTATTGAGAGTTCTGAAAATCTTACAAAAAGGCGAAACAATTATCAAAATCGGATGATAAACAAAAAATATATGACCATTTGAAAGTTGTTATAAAACGGATATGGGAACCGCCATTTTGAAAACTACGACGTCATAGTTCCATATGACCATATATAGAATATTGATTGATATCATTTAAAGCAAATCAAATCACTGCAAATGAATGCAAACACCTTAACTGGTCATATAAAGCATTACTGCCATTAGTTATACATATTCGTCTTACAGTTAGTTTAATCCCCCACCCTCATCCCCTCCCTAAAAATGAGTAAATATTCATATTTATCAATATTCCATATATGGTTATTTAGAAGTGTGATGTCATAGCTCTAGAAATGGCGGCTTCCATATATCCCTTTCAACAGAACCTTCTACCGATCATATCTTCTTTGTTTATCATCCGATTTGGATTTTCCCAAGTTTTTCAGAATCCTCAGTAATAAAGATTATTTGGCTGTGCCGCTATATTCCCTTTAAGCATTATCGTTTTCAATTGTTAAAACTGATGGAGAACCTGTTTTTTCTTTCTGTCGGGGAGAAGAAATGTGCATATGCTGTAATACATTTGTATTTTATAAAGTATCATATGTCATACATTTATTTATTACTTTAACTTACATTTTGCTCATTCCAATCCAGAGTTGTTTTCTTATAGCGTTTATGTATGTACTGTATGTGTCATATAATCGAATTATAAAAATTTATTTTATTCACAAAATAATTTAGACTTTTTGCGCAAGTCTAATACAGTTCAGATTGTCTGTATTGAAGTTTACACACACATGTACACTCTTTTCATTTTATTACAAACTGTTTTCTGCAGCTGTATACAATATTATACATACATGTTAATGTAGTGTGTGGGGCCGGTCACCGGTCCTGCCAATCTCATTAAAATCAGACCCTTTATCAAGTTACGATACTCTACTATTAGTTATTGGGTTTGTTACTGACCTAATACAGATATATGTGGGGTCAGTAAGATTTATAGGGGGCGAGGCGAAAGCCGAGTCCCACTATACATCTGACTGACCCCACATATTTCTGTAGGGGGTCAGTAACAAACCCAATAACTGATTTATTGCATCGAGCACTTTTTTAAGGCAAACGCCGATACTGAACCCATTATAATGGAGCGTCAACGTCATTGAGAGGTTCGCGCAATTTGACGTCACGACCGGTACAGTTTAAAAACATTATTAAATTTACTTATTATGTTTGTTACTAACGATTTAAAGAACTATTTGCAAATTATTTAAACTTTGAATCAAAATTGTAGTCCATATTGTTTTAGTGACCCTCTATGAAATCTACTGACCCACTATAGAATAATAGAGGGTCACCATGTGACCGCTCTAATCCAATGAAATTCCTAGGATTTTTGTGCGAGGTGCAATAAAGTAGTGTAGAGTATCGTAACTCGCCCCCTATAAATCTTACTGACCCCACATATATCTGTATTAGGTCAGTAACAAACCCAATAACTAATAATAGCGGAGAGTATCAAAGCGTAATTAGGATATGACTTTAATGAGATGGCCGGTCCTGCTAGCTTACAGTTTCTGCCACCCTCAACGTTACGCATGAATGCCTGAACAATATCCAGAATGTAACGTTATTAATTGATGCACTTTTAGAGAAAATGCATATATACTATTAGCAACATATGCATGTATGTGTACATGTATGTATATACTATTGTATTTTCAGATATGTTTTGTCACAATGCTAGACATTTTTTACTTTTTTGTCATCTTTCTTCATTTTTATTGTAATCTTTTCTGTTTGTTTGCAGGGCTTTTTTACCTTATATAACAGAGGCCTGTAAAGGGCCTCTTCCCAACAGAAAATTGGACTGTTTTTCCCAACTGTGGCAGAAATATTTCCCAATCGGAAAACAGCAGTCTCTCAGAATTTGAGGAAAAGCATGAATTCTGCAGTGTGTTTTTGTCTGCTAAGTAAATTATGGTAAATAATGGATGACAATATAAATAAAGTATATTAATGTCATATTTACTGAATTTATGAAACCTTGTATTTTTCCCAAAATGAGAAATAAGCGCGTTCTTTTTTCCCAAAATGGACAGGCCTGGGCCTTTTCCCAATTTTGTGGAAAAAAGCCCTGGTTTGCTTTGTCCTCAGTTATCTTAAATTCCATAATTAACTATTGGTTACAGAAACTCATACTAAAACAATTATATTTTGTAATAATTGGTACATTTATATATATATTTCGTATTGGTTTCCAGTATGATTTTCTTTCTGTTAATTCTTTTTTTTTTCTCACTTAAATTCTTTTTGACAGTACAATATGTTATTACTAAACAATCACGGTACACATGTTTCAAAGATTCTAAGTTAATTGTCAAACCAATATATGAAAATTGTACTACAATTCCACATTTTATGTTATGTTTGATATGAATTTATTGTTTATATGTACCTTGATACGGGAGAGGTCTTACATAGGAATTGCCTGTTGTCCAATCCCATTCAGTACTTGAATAAAATATTGTTTAAATTAAATTATACTATTAGCACTGATTGAGTGTCACACTAATACGCATAAACAATAAAGAAAATGGAAGTGTTCTATTATATGCCATATGTTTTGGACTGTTTTCTAAAATGATTTGGTTTTTGGAATGATTCTTGAGACAAAATTACGGTTCGGAATTGAACAATGGCTCATATTAAGAACTATTTTGTTTGTGTTTGCACACGTATGCCAGATAAGAAGTTTTGAACAACTTGGTTTGGTGCACAGACTTTCACTACAATGAGGTATCGAAAGGATAGAGAGAAGAAGAGATAGTAGTGATCAGTATTATAGTTTAAGTATATAATATAAGTATATAGTATCAACAAAATCGTTTTCTCAAATATTTGACCCCACCGCAGGGGTCACATGTTTTATATTTAAAATCTTCTTCTTTAAACCACAACATGTATTGCATGTAGCATAAGCTTATGTTCCTCTTACAAGTATGTTTTAATGGCGACTCTGGGGTCAGATTTGCCCCTTCCTCCCCACCCACACATACACTCACCCCGCCACCCCAGGGGTCACATGTTTTACATAGACTTATATAGGGAAAAACTTCGAAAATCTTCTTCTCTGAAACTACAAGAGCCAACAGTTTAATATTTTGTATTTACATTCAGCTTATGGTCCTCTACCAAGTTTGTTCAAATGGTGACACTGGAGTCAAATCTGGCTCTGTCCCTGGGTCACATGTAAAACATGTTTGAGTGTTTATATTAATGAAAGTTTGATTTATTTTAAAGCTAGTTAAACTTTAGCCAAATACATCCCTCCGCCTGAAATAACAAGATCATCTGTAGCAGTAGTAATGAGATGAAGTAATCGGATTTATAAATATCACATGGCCAGGTATTTAAATAGAGATTATTTAACTCATTGGATCGATTATAGAGAAATCCTTCACGAGTGGTAGACGTGTGGTTCTTTTCACGAACGAGCGCACGCGAGTGAGTGAAAACACAAAGCACGTTTACCATCAAGTGAAGGATTATCCAATAATCGATCCCAGCAGTTAAATAATCTATTTATTATAGTTTAAATTACGTTTTTGCAAACAAATATTCGCTTTATTGAACGTTATCGGCGGATGACGTCGACGTCAGCAACACTTTATTGACGTCACGACGCAACGTTAGTTATTATCGTTGTATATGTGTTCTGAGTTAGCAACGTTAGTTCTTATTGTGTTCTGAGTTAGTTATTGATATTTAGCGATTATGAATATTCTTGCACTGAGAAATCCCGATCTTTCACGCATAGAAATATAATAAAAAGTAATCATTGATATACAACACTACAATTAACTTGTATATTACATTAATTTTATTACTATATATATATATATATATATATATATATATATATATATATATTTATATAATATACACACCTGCTAATATTACACCCAATCCAAACCTTTAGTCCCACTATAAAAGTCAATGCCTTAAAATGGTACATCTTTTTTTTCTTCAAATTTTCTATGGTGATGAATTTCAAAAATACTAACTAGCAGATATTCGAATTTATGAAGGCTCACGGTCACGATTTATACTAATTAAAAAAAAATCCGAACTCATTTCTTCCACTCGAGGATAATACATCATTCGGCGGGGGATATCAATTCATCGAGTTTTCTTGTTTTATTACCCCTTACTGTGCTCGGCATATTGTTATTGATTAATTCTCTGTTGTTTTAGTGAAATTGGGAATTCAAAAGATGCAAAATAAAACATTGAAAATACAAATATATAGTTTTATACTTTAAACAAATATGTGGTTCAATTTTTTATTATAGATTATATGTCGAGAACTCTGAGAACATACGGTTAACAATTTACACAACAATTTAACCATTTGTTTCTATCAGTGAATGACAGCAAATCTCGAATAAATAAAAGAAGATGCTGTAAATCGAACGGCATGACTGCACTTAAAAGTTAAGGGCCAGCAGAGCTTATGGGATGGGGAGTTGTCCGTCGTCCGTCCGTCCGTCGTTAACTTTTGTCTCGTTAAGACGATAGGGCCTTCGTTTTTCATCCGATCTTTACCAAACTTTAACAGTTTGTTAATATTAATGAAAGCTCGGACAAGTTTGAAAACCAGCTAGATCAAACCAGTAACAGCGGAGTTATGGCCCTTGATTTAGTTAAAAATGCTATATTGCTATATTTTTCCTCGTTAAGACGACAGGGCCTTCATTTTTCATCCTATCTTTACCAAACTTTACCAGATTGTTAATATCAATGAAAGCTTGGGCAAGTTCGAAATCCAGCCATATCGGACAAGTAACAGCGGAGTTATGGCCCTTGATTAAGTTAAAAATGCTATATTTTGCCTTGTTAAGACGATCGGGGCATCATTGTTCATCCGATCTAACCCAAACTTTATCAAATTGCTAATGTCGTTGAAAGCTCAAAGAAGTTCGAAAACCAGCCATTCGGACCATTGACGTAATATGTGACGTCATAATTTAGCAAATTCAAATGTATCACTATGCCCCGTGTAACATAATGCCCCGGTCTCCCTATCAGCGGAGATGTGGCCCTTGATTTAGTTAAAAATGCTATATTTTGCCTCGTTAAGACGATAGGGCCTTCATTTTTCATCCTATCTTTACCAAACTTTACCACATGGTTAATATCAATGAAAGCTCGGAAAAGTTTGAAAACCAACCATATCGGACTTTTAACAGCGGAGTTATGGCCCTTGATTTAGTTAAAAATACTATATTTTGCCTCGTTAAGACGATAGGGGCTTCATTGTTCATCTGATCTTTACTAAACTTTATCAGATTGTAATATTAATGAAAGCTCGGACAAGTTCGAAAACCATCCATATCGGACCAGTAACAGCGGAGTTATGGCCCTTGATTTAGTTATATTTTGTCTCGTTAAGACGACAGGGCCTTCATTTTTCATCCAATCTTTACCAAACTTTATCAGATTGTTAATGTCAATGAAAGCTCAGAAAAGTTTGAAAACCAGCCATATCGAACTTTTAACAGCGGAGTTATGGCCCTTGATTTAGTTAAAAATGCTATATTTTGCCTCGTTAAGACGATAGGGCCTTCATCCGATCTTTACCAAACTTTATCAGATTGTTAATGTCAATAAAAGCTCGGTCAAGTGCGAAAACCAGCCAGATCGGATCAGTAACAGCAGAGTTATGGCCCTTGATTTTGTTAAAAATGCTATTAATTAATTATATGTGGTAAATAAATCTTTATGTGGTAAAAAAGTAAATATATGCAGTAGATTAATCATTATATGCGATAGATAAGTCATTGTAGATAAACCAGTATATGCAGTCCAGTTATCATTATGAGAGAACTGTAACTAATGTTGTAATAACTTGTAGTTCAATCCATTTGCATATGTTTCTATGCATATTGTGATGTTGAATTGATGTATTGTAACATATCTGCAATAACATATTATTAAACTAAGTTATCATTATATTAGTGCATTTATTATTATATTCAGTAGTTTATCTAATATATGAGGTCCTTTGAACATTATATGAAGTACGTTTGTATTTATATGCACAGCTTCTGTTGACTTTATATGTGGTACATATTTTAATATACGTGGTGGATACGTCTTTACATGCGGTGGTTTCAATTGCATTATATTCGGTACGAACGGCTTTATACATGGTACATTTCTTATGAGAAGCAGTGTTTTTTCTATTATATTCTGTGTTTTTAGCTCTACTAGCCAAGGGCCAGCAGAGCTTATGGGATGGCGAGTCGTCCGTCGTCCGTCGTCCGTCGTTAACGTTTGTCTCGTTAAGACGATAGGGCCTTCATTTTTCATCCGATCTTTACCAAACTTTACCACCTTGTTAATACCAATGAAAGCTCGGAAAAGTTCGAAAACCAGCCAGATCGGACAAGTAACAGCGGAGTTATGGCCCTTGATTTAGTTAAAAATGCTATATTTTGCCTCGTTAAGACGATAGGGGCTTCATTGTTCATCCGATCTTTACAAAACTTTATCAGATTACTAATGTCATTGAAAGCTCGAACACGTTTGAAAACAAGCCATATCGGACCAGTAACAGCGGAGTTATGGCTCTTGATTTAGTTAAAAATGCTATATTTTGCCTCGTTAAGACGATAGGGGCTTCATTGTTCATCCGATCTTTACCAAACTTTATCAGATTGTTAATATCAATGAAAGCTCGGACAAGTTCGAAAACCATTTATATCAGAACAGTAACAGCGGAGTTATGGCCCTTGATTTAGTTCAAAATGCTATATTTTGCCTCGTTAATACAATAGGGCCTTCATTTTTCATCCTATCTTTACCAAACTTTACCACATCATTGTTAATATCAATGAAAGCTCGAACAAGTTCGAAAACCAGCCATATCGGACTTGTAACAGTGGAGTTATGGCCCTTGATTTAGTTTAAATGCTATATTTTGCCTCGTTAAGACGATAGGGGCTTCATTGTTCACCCGATCTTTACCAAACTTTATCAGATTGTTATTATCAATGAAAGCTCGAACAAGTTCGAAGACCATTCATATCGGACTAGTTACAACGGAGTTAAGGCCATTGATTTAGTTCAAAATGCTATATTTTGCCTCGTTAAGACGATAGGGGCTTCATTGTTCATCCGATCTTTACCAAACTTTATCAGATTGTTAATATCAATGAAAGCTCGGTACCAGCCAGATCGGACCAGTGTCCGTCGTCCGTGGTCAGTCCGTCGTCTGTCGTCCGTCCGTTTACTTTACCTCGTTAAGGCGGTAGGGCCTTCGTTTTTCATCCAATCTTTACCAAACTGTAACAGATTGTTAATATCAATAAAAGCTTGTATAAGTTCGAGAAAAAGCTAGATCGGACCAGTAACAGCAGTCTTAGACTGGTCTTGGCCCTTGATTTAGTTAAAAATGCTATAGTTTGCCTCGTTAAGACGATAGGGCCTTCATTTTCATCCGATCTTTATTAAACTTCACCAGATTGTTAATATCAATGAAAGCTCGGACAAGTTCGAAAAACAGTCAAAAACGGAGTTGATTTAGTTAAGAATGCTATAGTTTGCCTCGTTAAGACGATAGGGCCTTTATTTTTCATCCGATCTTTACCAAACATTATCAGATTGTTAATATCATTGAAAGCTCGGATAAGTTTAAAAACCAGCAAGATCGGACTATCTGCAGCGGAGGAATGGCCCTTGATTTTCTGAAATATGCTATATTTGCCTCGTTAAGACGATAGGACCTTCTTTTTTCATCCGATATTTACCAAACTTTACCAGATTGTTACTATCAATGAAATCTCAGACAAGTTTGTAAACCATTCAGATCGGACCAGTAACAGCGGAGTTATGGCCCTTGATTTAGTTAAAAATGCTATATTTTGCCTCGTTAAGACGTTAGGACCTTCATTTTTCATCAGGTCTTTACCAATTTTACCAGATTGTTAATATCAATGAAAGCTCGGACAAGTTAAAAAACCAGTCAGATTGAACCATTTACACCTGAGTTATGGCCCTTGTTTTTCTGAATATGCTATATTTTGGCCTCATTAAGACGAAAGAGCCTTCTTTAGGCCGGATATCAGTGAAACGTTTAAGGGATGATCAGTTCCAGGTCAAGTTGTGCATATCATCGCCGTATTCCAGTTGAATGCTTTTTGGCACAGTTATGGCCCTTTTAAGTTTTAAACGCAAACATTTTCTGGACTAGTTATCCTGAACCCCTCGCCGGATTTCAACGAAACTTTGCAGAGGTGATCAGCACCAAGCCAGATTGTGCATATCATCGTCGTGTTCCGGTTTACGTATTTTTGGCGGATTCGTGGTCCTTTAAAGTTTTTGGATACAAAATCAAACGTATGACTTTTGTAACAACGAGCTAAACACAAACCGTATCATGTTCTGACACACCAGTATAAATTCAGACATTGCGCCGACTACTAGTATGAAGGTATATTATTCGAAATAATGGAGTATGAGCCTGGCACGTTCATTCCTGTTAGGCGCCATGAAACCTGCCATGTTTTGGTGCGCCTTAAAACCCAATTCAGTTCAGTTTGAACAGGAAATGTAGCATTCACAGGACACATTCTATCAAACACGCCTACAAACAAGTAAAATAAATAGAAGAAAAGTAGGTATGCAAAACCACAAATATACTTGTTGACAAATAGGGGTACTGTACTGGAACGATAAGGGGCACAAAGGCCAAACCTCCAGTCTTTAGGTAATGCGACTCAAACACAGTATACATAACAATACTAGCAGAAGGAAATGTTAGCACACATAACAGCAATATACATGTACATATTCGTGATTATTAAATAAGTAAACTCCAGTAATTTGACACAAACTTCGATTCGAAGGGGACTAATAGGGTCTACACCGCTCTACTTGTTTTAGGTTTCATGGTGTCCATAAGGTTGTGTGGGTGGGTGAGGGGACGTTCGGAGGGATGATGTGTCAGATATGGCTGTTTTTCAAGCTTTGTATGTCCCCAAAGGGAGGAATATAGTAATTAAATCGTCCGTTCTTTGTCCGTTCGTTTCTTCGTTCGTTAGTCCGAAACAGAAAATGTCTTTTTAAAAGAACTGAATCGGAATTTCATGAAACTTTACACAAATTCTAACACAATGAGGTGTGTCGCGCGTCCATCCCTCAAAGGTCAAGGTCACATTTGGAGATACATTCTGAGGAAGTTTGGTAAAAATCGGATGAAAATGAAGAATCTAGAATGTTAATAAAACAAAACAAATTACTTTTCATTAAGTCAAGGGCCACACTAATTATATTTCTGTCAAATTTGGCTAGTTATTGGACATGTATAGTTTTTCAACTTATTCACGCTTTTAATGATATAAATATTCTTTCAAATATTGGTCAAGATCTGATGAAAAATGAAGGATCTAGAGTGCTAACGAGGCAAAGTATAATTTTAGTGTTACTGATCTGATCTAGCTGTTTTTTTTTAACTTATTCGAATATTAATTTTATTAATATCAACAATCTGGCCAAATTTAGTGAAGATCAGATGGAAAATGAAGGTGACAGAGCGCCAACGAAGCAAACTATAGCTTTTGAAATAATTTGAAGGCCATAACTCTGCATTTTCTCGTTCGATAGCTGTAGTTTTCGATCTTGCTAAACTTGTATAGCATTTTTAAATAATTCAAAGGCCATAACTCTGCTGTTCTAGCCCGATTTAGATAGTTGAAGTTGTCCACGCTTTCTTCCATGACCGATGCGGTGCGGGGAGGGGTGGGGGCGTCGTAGTCAAATATGGTTGAAGGAACTAGATTGTTAACGGCACAATTCAGCATTTTACATAATTCAAGGGCATTAACTCGTTTCAAACTAATCCCTGTTTTCATTAATTAGTATATTTAGTACAGAACGGATGGAAAATGAAGTTGCTAGAGCTCTAGCGAAGCAATCTGTAGTTTTGACATAATAGGGTAATACCTCTGATGTATTAGTCCGATATCTGTACTTTTCGCACTCGCCCGAATTTGAAATTATATAATGTGTTAACATCCTGCCAAAGATTGGTGATCAGAAGGAGAGCTAACGATGCAAAATACAGCAGATATTTAACTAAATCAAGGGCCAGAAGGCTGGTGTTAATACTCTGATCTAGCTGGTTTTCGAACTGGTTCGAACTATTATTAATATCTACAATCTAACAGAGTTTGGTAAAGATCTGAAGACAGACCATATCGTCTTAACGAGGCAATTTAAGTTAATGTACAACGCACCACCTGACCGAGCTAAATATATCCTCCAAATTTTCACTCAAACACTAACTCGAAATTGACGTGTTCGTTGGCGGACGGACTATAAACCTTAGAACTACACACACACACACTAACTCGAAGACTCCGATCCATGTTGTATATTATGCCGATAACCACGAAGGTCGCACCACTGTTATAGACTGTGTTTATATATTTTGGTATAAGAAATATGCAGGATGTCAAAGTAAGTAATCAACTCATCTGACAGTGTTAACTTTAATATACTAATTATCTGTTAACGCTTGCATCGCTATCTATATGTATATGGCATATAATATAGAATTCGTCTTACACAAAGGCCGCTAGTCTTACTTGACCTAGTTTGATGTCTACTCAGTGTGTCCCACTAAGCTATGTATGAAAATGAATATAACCAACGATCATATATTAGTTGTTTAGCCAGTATCTTGGTAGTCGAACACACGGGGGCCAGTATCTTGGTAGTCAAACACACGGGGCACGTTCGACTTGCTGAAAACATACCCCAGTTCTAATGTTATAATCTATTTCAAATTCCATACTTATTTACGGTGAAATAAATAAAATAGTAATTAGATTTAAAAAACAACAACAAAAAAACCTTTGCATTATATGACGACAAAAGAAACACCCAATCTTGGCACATACTGGACAATATTATCCTACTAAAAAATTTGGGTTATGAAGCCAAAATGGTTGTCATTTTCAAGTGCATACGTGGTTTGGCATACTGTTGTGTCTTGGAGTGGAGTTATGGAGTGGACTATTTATGTGGATTATTGGAGCCATGTAGAAGGGAGTTATTTTATATCATTTTCGAGTGGGGTTTTGCTACTCAAATATATATAGTTGATTTGTTTGCTTTCACATTAACAACTGCTGCTGTAACTGCTTCTGCTGCAATTAGTATTAGTATTACTACTACTACTTTACAATATTACTACTACATCTTCTTTTCCTACTACTATTACAACTACTATTACTACTACTCTACTACTACTACCACTACTACTACTGCTTCTACTACTACTAGTGCTGCTGCCGCTGCTGCTGATGCTAATACTACTACAACTACTACCAATACACTACTACTACTACTACACTACTACTACTACTACTACCACTACTACTACTACACTATTACTACTACTACTACTACTATTGCTGCTGCTGCTACGACTACGTCTACTACTACTACTACTCTACTACTACTTCTGCTACTACTGCTACTACTACTACTACTACTATTGCTGCTGCTGCTACGACTACGTCTACTACTACTACTACTACTGCTACTACTGGTACTACTACTACTACTACTACTGCTGCTGCTACGTCTACTACTACTACTACTACTCTACTACTACTACTACTACTACTTCTACTACGACTACTTGTACTACTAGTTTACTACTACTACTACACTATTTCTGCGGTTGCTGCTACTGGGGCTACTTATGGCATCGTTAATACTCACTGACACTAATATCGCTGCTGCTGCTGCTGCTGTTGCTACTATTAAATATTAATAATACACCAAAACATAGATGGCACGCCGGACTGTGACATACAGTTTTTTCAATAAGTGATCATTTATTTTTTGACACCCTTTTAATGGAAATTAGAGGTAAAAGTGTATCATATGCATCTTATAAAAAAAAGAGAATAAAATGAAGAAAAAAAACGCTTATCAATGAAATTGATATTTTACAAAAACAAAACATTGTAGATGGATCCATGCTTGAATTTTAACAAAAAACACTATTTGAATTGAGACAAGAAAAAATGAAGGGAGTCAAAATAAGATCCAGATGGATAGATCAGGATATGATAGATCAGTGTGAAAAATTAACAAAATAATTTTGCAGCTTGGAAAATAGAAATTTTATTTGTAAGTCAATGACTAAACTTCAGTCTAGTCAAGGTAACATCTCACAAAATAAAATAATTAATAAAACTAAAACATACTATGAAAATCTATACAGATTTCAGGATGTTGAGAATGTTGATTTAAGTGAACTTTTTTACAACAATAATATAAACAAATTAACGGATGAATACTATTAGTTATTAGGATTCTTGACAGGGGACATTGGCTCACATTCCCTGCCTGGAAATTATATTCACCCGAGCCGTTAGGCGAGGGGGAATATATATTTCCAGGCAGGGAATGTGAGCCCATGTTCCCTGTCAAGAATCCTAATAACGAATTTGTCATACTTCAAAGTTGTAACCATTTATTTAAGAAAAAAAAGCCCAAAACACGATTTCATTTTTATTGCGCCAATTTTTCCGTAACGTGCCTCAAACTAGACGTTGTTTACTTTCGTGACGTCATCGCTCTAACGTCGTTAAATTTAGCGGATTTTTTAATAAAATAAACGTATTTTGTCACTATGTTAATGTTTTATTATCTGTAAAATTGCCAAAAAAAATACACTTACGATTATTTCAGACTTTTACACATAGTGAAAAGCGCAGAAAAGCGATAGGAAGGAAACAATCGGCGGTTTCCAAAACGAATCGGCAACGTTATCGTCGCCATTTTGTTTTTGTGTATTTGAGTAATGGGGTTCGTCCTATGTTCACCTCTCGAGACGTAGACATGGGCTCATGTCTACGGCGCATTGACCAATGAAATCCTGAGAATTTTCTTTGCAGTATGACAAAACAATTCTATTGATGGCAAAATTACATATTTAGAAGCCGGCAAATCATAAAGGGCGTTCCAGAACAATAAATCACCAGGTTCCGACGGATATACGACAGATTTCTAAGTTTGTTTGGAAAGATTTAGGCTATTTTGTAGTCAGATCTCTAAATTTTGGTTACCAAAAAGAAGAACTATCAAGCACCCAAAAGAAAGGAGTAATAACGTTTATCACAAAAGGCGATAAAGACAACATGTTACTAAAAAACTGGAGACCCATATCTTTACTAAATACCATATATGAAATAGGTTCCGCTTGCATAGCAAACAGAATAAAACCATTTTTGCCATCAATTGTTGATCCAGATCAGACAGGTTTTATTTCTGGACGTTATATGGGTAAAACCACAAGAACTATATAATTATGACCTTTTTCATTTTGCAAACAAAAAAAGATTGTGGGCTTGTTATATGGTAGTTTTTGAAAAAGCTTTTGACTCCATCTCATAGTTTAATTTTGGCGATTCTATTAAAAGTGGATAAGGACTTTTTATAATAATATTAAAAGGGACACTGTCCGTAAGTAAGCAGATATTGAGCATAACCAAATAACTGTCTGACTTTATTTAGTGAAATGTATACATGAAAACATGAGCATAGATCCTAAGAAGTCTGTAGTAATATATTCGTGACTTTGAAAAAAAAAGCTTTACTTATTATTTGTAAATAAAGTGGGACCCGCACTATTTACATTTTCTGCGATCACGTGACTTCCATTAGCACATTAGGTTTTCACCATAGTATGTATTGCGTAATATGTATAGCCCGCTTAGCTCAGTCGTGAGCGATGTCGACTTCTTCACGCTCACTACTATTACTGTGAGTGCAATTCTAGTTTGAGCTGCGAGTTCAAACGCACAAGTGCTTTTTTCTTTTTTTTTGTACCGCGATTGAATTCCGTCAAACAATCTTGCATTTAATTAGTAAATATTCAATAATGTTTAGTGTGTTATGTTTGCGAACGTACTTAGTGTGTGTTTTATAAGCTAAAAGTTACGGACATTGTCCCTTTAAATCATGTGTTGTAGTAAATGGTCATGCATCCCCTTTTTTAATATACATAGAGGTTACAGACAATGAGACCCGTTGTCACCTTATATTTTTGTAGCATGTGCTGAAGTACTGGCCATCTTAATTAGAACAAATAAAAAATGTTCCAGCTATAATGGTAGATGATGCCGAGTTCTTGGTAAATCAATATGCAGACGACACCAGTCTCACATTAGATGGCTCGGAAAAGTCATTAAAACATACGCTATTGGTTTTAAAATGCACCAATTTCTGGTCTTAAATGTAACATTGAGAAAACAAGAGTTATCTGGTTAATTAATCACCTCATATAATTATCCAAAACCCATCACAAAAAATAATAAAACTGTTAAAGTCATTATTTTATGAATATATATGGAATAGTCCAGTCGACAAAATAAAAAGAGATGTTGTAAATCAGACTTATGGTGAAGGAGGACTAAATATGTTAAATATAGAATACTTCATGAAAGCACTGAAAGTCACGTGGATAAGAAGACAAAACATGATTAATAAAAAATGGTACCGCCTTTTTGAAACTATATACCCCTTTGCAAAGGCACAGGCCAAATTTGGGCACAATTTTATCGACAACAACCTGAACAAGATAGACAACCCATTTTGGAATGATGCATATAGTTCATTGAGCCAACTAAAAACAGAACTTGCTCCTAATTCATGGAATGAAATATTGATGGAACCAGTTTTTCTCAATGATACAATTAACTCTTTAATTAATTCTTTTGACTTGTTTAAAGAAAAATACGGATACTTTTCGGACTTTATTGAATATGAACGGATAACAAGGGCAATAAAATCAACAGTCAGACATTTAGAAATCACAAAAGATAAATGTAAAATAGTTGGACTCATTCAAAACTTAGTCTTGTATCTAAGTAAGAAAGAAGGATAAAAATATCGGACAGGGAAAGCAGCATTCAAGGACGACAGTCAACCACTAAACACAAAAACAAACACGCAAACAGACAAACGAAAAGGCAAAAGTAATAAAAAATGCAAACGACATCACAAACACAAAAGGGTCGACAATAGGGCTACCGCCTTGAAACGGTCAGTGGCAAAGTAGGCCACTGGGGGTTTAAACCGGTATATATGACAAGGGATGCACAAATATTTACAAAACTCTGAATAGAAAAAGAACTGAACCTAAAGCAATACATAAATGGAATCAAGACAATTTAGAAAAAAGCAAAGAAGAATGGATAAGTATATTTTCACTACCTTTAACATAAAAAAAGACATCACTTATTTGGTTACAGACACGATTACTACATCGTATTATGAGCAACTAATAAAATTATAGTTAAAATGAAGATTATTAATAATGACAGATGTTCATTTTGCAATGCAGACACAGAATCATTAATCCATTTATTTTGGCACTGTAGAAATGAGCAGTCTTTCTGGAATAGAGTGTGCGACTGGCTTCAAGAGGGATGCCAACATCTTAATAATTTAACATTAAACATAAGTACAATTATAGTTGGAATATTATATAAGAAGGGAAACAATCCACTTTTTAAATATTGACTGAATATAGCATGAATTATCCCCCATTTTTTAATATGCATAGCATCTTGTTGTAGCACCAAAAAGAATAGAGAAAAAACTTTCTCCACCATAACATTGGTTGGATTTAATTGTAATAGAATGTGTTAAAGCGTGTTTATTATGGTATACGCTAGCCAGATATAAATCATTTTACCATACTGAGACATAACATTTTCGGTGGTACTTATTATTTTTTATTGTTGTTTCTTATACATGCAATATGAAAAAATCTTAAGATAAGTAGAGAAACTTGTTAGATTCTTTCTTGTATGAATATTTGGCTGGCATGTACTATGAATACTTTGTTTCATAGATATATCACTATTACAGTCGCATGTACCTATGACGGGGAAAATAAATGGGCCATTTTCATTTTTAAAGATGGCCGAAAAAAATAGCCCTACTCCTACTGCTGATGTTGCCTCGGCTGACCTTTCTGTTACTATTACTAATACTACTACTGCCACTTATTATATCCGCACTTTTCGAAGAAAAAGCAGATATACTGTGGTCGTTCTGGTCCGTCCCTATGTTCGTGCGTCCGTCGGTTTTGCTCTTAACCTGAATTGCTGGGAAAGGCAGATGAAGGGAAAGGCAGTTGGGTAGACACCCCACTACCCACCCACACCCAAATTCATGTTATTTTTTTTCATTTTTTGTTCATGCTCATTAAAGGTCTTCATCATGACCCCTGCATTGTTTCGGGTGCCATCTCGCTCATATCACTAGAGCAGTGGCAGAAAAACTATAACGTCGCTCCAGCGTAAATGGAGTGTCTACAATAGAATTTGCAGCAACTCTGCAGTTCAGGGTGAGAAGGTTCTAGGCCCATTTTCCATATTTTATCTCGATGTACATGGAAGATGAGCCTGGCATGTTCATGCCCGTTAGGCGCCATATAACCTTTTCATGTGTTGATGCGCCTTAAAACCCAATTCAATTCAATTTTACGTTTTTGTATTTCATTTTTGTTTTATTAATAGTTCATATTATGTAATATTTAATTAAAATTTTAGTGCTCCGTGATTTTTTCTGACGTCATCAAATTCGACTTAAAAGCAAGTGTTCGTCTACTTATTTATATTTATTTTAGTTCTCCTTGGGCAATATTCATAAAATTTAATAATTGTAGTTTTGGAATACCAGTCACAATGCTACTTTAGTTTTGTGTAGTTTTGCCGACGATTTTCCTTTTAATTAGCCATTCCTGAAATGCAGTTATAAAATAAAGACGTCACATTTTGGACTGCTCCGTAGATAGGTTTCTCGCCCTATTAGGTTATTCATTGCAACATAAAAAGACATGGTAGCGATTTTTTATTTCAATCATTTGACCCATGAGTTGGATTACACAATGTATCAATCTTAAACGTTTACGTCAATACCCAAAAAGTCCACATATTATTCGAACAGCCCTCGTATATAAAGCGCATGGTTGTTCGTTTAGTAATTGTGTTAGTATACGTGTTGAATGTGCACTTCCGAGTGTGTGTTAGTATGTGAGCTTTATATAAAAAGCGTCATTGACTAAAGTCGAACTAATAAGATAAAATAGTCTAGACAGGAACTTATTAACAGTTCAGTATAACAATTTTTAATGTATTTTATGTTAATTTTATCGGAAATTGCTGTAACGTTTTAACCCGAGATCTCGATTGTAATGGTAATATATATGAAGATTTAAAACTTAATAATAAAATCCTTCAAGTTAAAATATAATCCTTGCAGTCTCGGAAATCTGGAAAAACGTGTTGTAACTTTGTTTATACCATTCCAGGAGACAATATAATATAATGTGACAATCAACATTTGCCCAGTAAGCATGGCAACCCTGAAACCTACTCTGTCTGATCCCTTGTACACTAATTGGGTCAAGGCAGGACTCACACTGCTATTTACCAGAGACGGAATCGAGGAATTTGTTAAAAATGAAGTAAACACATTCCACCAACGTATCCTCAATGACGTTTGGCAGGTGACAGGGTTGCCTATAGGCACTAATTGCCAAGGATGTTCGACTTCGAACATCATGCAGAGGGGTTGGAGATGTCCTAAGGGTATTTGCCATGAAATACAAACAGAAATCGAAAACAGCCATAGATTCAGTAGGCCTTGTTGGAAGAACTCAGATTCCGAAAAATGGGGCACACATCCCTGGGAGTTGGCAAAATGTTTCATGTCAACAGGCTATTCTTCTGTAACTTCTGTGGTGGAGACAGATTTTCCAGGACTTCTGAGCATCATCATCAACCTCAGGGACTTCCAAAACGTTGTCTTGGAGAATCTTTCACAACTCAACAACACTTTCTGTCAGGTATTTTTCTTGTGTATTTATCAATTGAATGTCCCCCGTGCTACGAATCAGTAGTGTTATTTTTACTGGTCCTGTGGGACCCACGAGCCAATATAGGTGGCTTTGAAGTAGAATACCGCTTAAACCGGTGCTAGCGGGCATGAGAGGTGTTGCTTCTTTCATTACTTCTCATGAACAGACTCAATAAAACCGAGTCTGCTGCTTTATTCTCTTAATTGTGTTTGTTGCTCCCAAAGGATCACATTTATCAGTATTTATTAACATTCACACTAGCGTTCGTTTAGTGCAGTGTGGCGGCTGTAAAAAGTCTCCCCGTGCTACGTATCAGTAGTGTTATTTGTACTGGTCCTTTGGGACCAACGAGCCCAATATAGGTGGCTTTGAAGTAAAATACCGCTTAAGCCAGTGCTAGGGAGCGTGAGAGGTGTTGCTTCTTTTATTACTTCTCATGAACAGACTCAATAAAACCGAGTCTGCTGCTTTATTCTCTTAATTGTGTTTTTGCTCCAAAAGGATCACCTTTATTAGTATTTATTAACATTCACACTAGCGTTTGTTTAGTGCAGTGTGGCGGCTGTAAAAAGTCTCCCCGTGCTACGAATCAGTAGTGTTATTTTTACTGGTCCTTTGGGACCAACGAGCCCAATATAGGTGGCTTTGAAATAGAATACCGCTTAAGCCGGTGCTAGGGGGCGTGAGAGGTGTTGCTTCTTTCATTACTTCTCATGAACAGACTCAATAAAACCGAGTCTGCTGCTTTATTCTCTTAATTATGTGTGTTGCTCCCAAAGGATCACCTTTATCAGTATTTATTGGTATTATGATTAGATATTTATTTTGATATTATTTTGATATTGTTTTCATGAGCGAAAATTTTATTGGGATGACAGCGGGTTAAGATTGAGGTTTGGTGCACCCTAGCACCTGGTTTACACCCCCCCCCCCCCCCCCCCCCCCCCCCCCCCCCCCCCCCCCCCCCCCCCCCCCCCCCCCCCCCCCCCCACCCATTCCCAAGCGGCCTTTTTGCCACTGACCGTCGTCCAAGGCGGTTGTCAACCCTTATATGTTTATGGTGTCGCATACTTGTGCCTATTTTCCTTGTACTTGTTTGTTTTGTATTGTGTATTGTTCTTGATGGACTGTGTCCGGTGAATGCAACCTTTCCCATTCAGCTTATATACTGTGGTGACAAACTCTGTCTGTTAGCCGGTAACAAACTGTGTCTGTTAGCCGGTGACAGTGTTAGCTGGTGAAAAACTGTGTCTGTTAGCCGGTGACAAAAGCCGGTAACAAACTGTCTGTTAGCCGATGACAAACTCTGCTAGCCGGTGACAAACTGTCTGTTAGCCGGTGACAAACTGTGTGTGTTAGCCAGTGACAAAGTGTGTCTGTTCGCCGGTGGCAAACTGTGTCTGTTAGCCGCATGCATTTGTATATACATTATATTTACATAGAAAACTGGCGAATGATAGCTTTACAGCATTTTCTACTCAAATAAATCACTTATCAGTTAGAAAATAAATTTAAAGGAAATGTAATGATAACACATGACGCTTTCGAAAACAAGCGAATATATGTCTCAACAACTAACACAGAGTTGTCTACACACCTGGTGAAATATAACTCTGTTTTATCGCAAAATGAACAAGAACTCTTTCCTGAAAGGCCAATATATTTTATTAGTAGACCCCGACAATGAATATAAGGAAAATCAATGTTTAATTAAAAGTTTTGTGATACCTTCATTTTCAAATTGTTAAATGGCATCCTATATTAGAACCATTATAGCTCCTAAAGTTGGAGTTATTGTGATGTACACAACTAAAGTTTATTGAATATTATTGATGCATTTAATATAAACTCTAAAAAGGGGATCCCTTGAAAGACACAAACAAGAGATAAAGTAACAGACTCGGTTAATATTCCATTAAACCTGCAATTTGGTCGTTGGTAACAGCCTTAGAAACAGCTACAGGCAAAATGAGTCTTATTGACGCTTAAGCAGGTGTCTAAATAGAATGTTAATAATGTGTTATTAATATTTATCACAGGCACGGTCAGCAAGAAACAAAATTCTACATTCCTCTACGTTTAAAATCACTAACGCAGATTTGATTGACTTCATCAACGATATGATCCAAATGTTGTCTGACGGACAATATTTGATTACAGATCAACATGCGATAGATGCCATTGCTAAATTATTACAGGTAAGATTACTCTTTTTGTTAAGTAACTAAGGTATGCAGCAACTATATCATGGGAGCCCATTTAAATTAAATGTACATAAAAGTTATGTACACAAACTTTAGGTAATACATACTGATAAAGGTGATCCTTTGGGAGCAACAAACACAATAAAGACAATAAAGCAGCAGACTCGGTTTTATTGAGTCTGTTCATGAGAAGTAATGAAAGAAGCAACACCTCTCAAGCCCCATAACACCGGCTTAAGCGGTATTCTACTTCGAAGTCACCTAAATTGGGCTCGCTGGTCCGAAAGGACCAGTAAAAATAACACTACTGATTCGTAGCATGGGGAGACATTTTACAGCCGCCACACTGTACTAAACGAACGCTAGTGTGAATGTTAATAAATACTGATAAAGGCCATCCTTTGGGAGCAACAAAAGCAATTAAGAGAATAAAGCAGCAGACTCGGTTTTATTGAGTCTGTTCATGAGAAGTAATGAAAGAAGCAACACCTATCACGCCCCCTAGCACCGCTTAAGCGGTATTCTACTTCAAAGCCACCTATATTGGGCTCGCTGGTCCCAAAGGACCAGTAAAAATAACACTACTGATTCGTAACGTTGAGACTTTTTACAGCCGCCACACTGCACTAAACGAACGATTGTGTGAATGTTAATAAATACTGATAAAGGAGATCCTTTGGGAGCAACAAACACATTTAAGAGAATAAACCAGCAGACTCGGTTTTATTGAGTCTGTTCATGAGAAGTAATGAAAGAAGCAACACCTCTCACGCCCAATAGCAGCGGCTTAAGCGGTATTCTACTTCAAAGCCACCTATATTGGGCTCGCTGTCCCAAAGGACCAGTAAAAATAACACTACTGATTCGTAGCACGGGGAGACTTTTTACAGCCGCCACACTGCACTAAACGAACGCTTGTGTGATTGTTAATACATACTGATAAAGGTGATCCTTTGGGAGCAACAAACATACCCAACATGCAAAATATGCCATTGCTAACTTCCATATGTGTGTGTGTGTAATTCTAAGGTTTATAGTCCGTCCGCCAACGAACACGTCAAGGTATACCTGACGCGATGGGCACAATAGAGTCTGGACTTTGCTAACTTCCATATGATCTTTAAAACATACATACAAAGGATTGGCAAATATGCATTCTTAGATACAATGTAGCATTATTTGTCATGCATATGACCTAAATGGATTTCGTTTCCCATTTTGATATGTACGTGACTTCTACAATTGGGTAATATTTAATATTCCAAAGGCAATACCAGGTAATAGGTTGACCTAATTTTAGATTTGTCCAACACAGTAAACTCATTTTGATAGACATTCTTAACATACTTTTTCAAATTTGTGATGGAGCAGAAAACCACTTATTGCTGTATTTTCTCGCATATATGTATTTGATATACGAGGGCCGTTCAAATATTACGTAGACATTTTTTATAGTTATTACACTTTTATAAATCAAGTTAATGAAATTATATGGCAATGAAGGTTTATATTTTCACTTTCATATCAGTACATTTTATGACATTATTTGAAACAGATTTCAAGAATACGAGTTTTTACAACTCCACTGTAGCCGCCAGGGAGCTCGTCATTTGTGTGCTATGTCGTCGCCTTGAAAATCAACAACAACCTAACGTTATCAATGATGTAAAATGCTAGAAATAACAAACGCAATTGTTGTTTAATTAGATATTTGTATTATTTATGGTTTGCATTAAATAAATAGTTTACTTCATTGTTGGATAATCATGTTTTATAAGTATACCACATCTTCGGAAAGAGATCATACGAATTCGATCGAGTTTAGCATAAAAATTCAAAATATGTAGAAAACAAAAGCATAGTCATTCCAAAAGACCTGTTTATTGAACATATATCGATATTCTTAATTTATTATCATATATATTTTGGAGAAAATATGTTATATTTTAAAACTTTATGTTTTTGTATTTCATTTCTGTATTTTTTGTTTTGTTTTACTTTTAATAAAGTTCATATTATTTTATAATTAATTAACATTTTAGAGCTCCGTGATTTTTTTCGACGTCGTCAATTTCAACTTAAAAGCAAGGAAGTGTTCGTCTACTTATTTTTATTTATCATAGTTCTCCTTGTTCAATATTCATAAATTTTCATAATTGTAATTTTGGAATAGCAGTGATAGTGCCATTTTAGTTTTGTGTATTTTTGCCGACGATTTTCCTTTTATTTAGCCATTCCTTAAATTCAGTTATAAATAAAGACGTCACATTTTAGATCTCTTCCTGTTATATGATTCATTGCAACGTAACTAGACATGGTATCGCTTTTTTGTTTAAATCATTTGATTTCTTATTTGTTGGATTACAACATGTATGAATCTTAAAAGTTTACATCAATACATGAGTGCGATATCGAAAAAGTCCACGTATTATTTAAACATTCCTCGTACGTCGCAGTATTTGTGACAGTGACCAATTGGACACAAAACCAGTATAGGTCCTCCTCTCTGACGACACTCCATATGTGCAGTGTCGTGAATTGGCTGTAAACACGTTGAAAAAAGTTATCCTTATTTCAATATGAACGCATTGGTGCATTTGATAAGTTGCATGTATTGCTGTGAGCGACATATGCAGACATATATAACAGCTAGAAGCTAGAACTTTTAAATCAATTTACCTTACTCGTGCCATAATATACATATCAATTATGAACTCATTTAAATACCTCTTTGTATACTACAATTGTCAGATAAAGACTGGATCACTCACAGTGTCTGAAGATGACAAAATAAAACTACGTGCTGAAGCAATGAAGGCAATTGAAGAGAAGAAACGGCAAGCAGTTATAGCTGTACAAGCAAAGGGAGACGAGAAGGTTCGACAAATTAATAAAATGAAGCGAAAGGCTGTAAATGATATACATACGTCCGGTAGGCTACAGATAGTAAACATTGCTAAAAAGAAAAACATTGCAGTTAAAGATATAGATTATCATAAAATACAGCTTGAGAAAAACAGACAAGAGGCAGTTAAAGACATACATAAAGAAAGCATAGATCAAATTAAACACATTTGTACAAAAGGCGCAGAACAAACTAGCGAAATTGATAAAGAGGGTCAAAAGGCAGAAACCAATATAAAAGAAAGGAGCAAAGAACAAACACAGCATATTGATGAAGTGGGTAGAAAAATAGAAACAGCTATAAAAGAAAGGGGCGAAGAACAAACTAGCAATATGGATAGAGAGGGTCAAAAGGCAGTAACATACATAAAAACAAAGAGCCAGAAAATGACAGAAGCAATTAATAAAGTGGAACAAAGATCAATAAAACATATATTAGTAAAAGGAAAAAAACAGACTAAACATATAAATAAAGAGGGTAAACAAAGAGTAACACATATAGTAGCAAGGGGGAAAGAACAAGTTGGACTGATTAAAAAGGTGAGAAGAAAGGTAGTCAAAGATATAGAGCACGTGGCAGAAGGACATATATATGAAATCCAGACGATGAAAGACAAAGGAATCGAATATTCTGCACAGCAGGAAATGGCAAAAAGGTCCGAAGAGACATACTCCATTGACAGGCAAAGTGAGTGTTTAAGGTTTTTATGTCCATGACATGCTAAGAAAATTTCATTTTTAATTCAGGAGGTTGCTGCATTGAACAAAGTACATACTATCCTTTTCTCATTGTTTTAATTCTAAGATTGGAAGAACCTCATTACACATATATTTAACTGGTACAGAATTTAGTTCATATTTTATAATAACCAGGATGACGGTCAAAATGTTGAAACGAAAACTTATCCAAGAAGAAATAATCACGTTAGTATGACCTAAAAGTTAATATCAATTCAATGGTGGGTGGAGATTTAGTATAGGTTAAGGGTTTATCCCAGTTGAAGTATATTCGATGGAATACCGTGATATAAACCATAAACAAAATCCGAAAATTATAACCACTACAAATTAAGTTATTTGTATTTAATGTGAATGTAAAGTTCAATGATGGGATGGGGCTTAGAGAATTAGGTCCTACCACAGTTAATGTACATACCAATTTTCATAGATGGGATAAGATGAAGATGTATGTGAAGTTACATGAAAATAGGTCAAATATTTTTCAAGTCATGACCAGTTATTAGCTTGGTTATTTTACAGGTTAAAGTTGCATGAAAAGGGGCATAACTCTACCAAAATGAATGTCAGAGTTGACGCTATTGGATATATTAACCCAGTTATTTTGTCTTTAAAGTGAAGTAAAAGGTCACGGTGGGATGGGACTTAGTCACTGGGTTAGGGCTTACCCTAGGTTTTTCTCATGCTACGTTATATAGCAAAAACTTCCATAATATATATTGGACACATCCATCTTCAAAAGAACTTCAACAAAACATTTTAAAGGGCTGGAGGTGATCTGTTAGTGATCGGTCTCAACCCAAATACAAATAAAAACCCTCATAATGTTTTTCGGTTTCATATAAAATGGGAATACACATAAAATTAAGCCGGATGTTACTTTCGGCTTAGTTATTGTTTATGAAAATGTTTGATTTGGAAAACTGGATAACAGTTAGTTTCTAAATCGTAAATATTAATTTGTATGAGAATTATATTGCTAATAGTCATACATATAATTCCAATAAAGTGTACTTCACACACATGTATTTATCCGAGCTTTAAAACTTCATATGAATTAATTTTAATGATGTATACAACAAAACTAGCCAAGAGGCCTAGTTTTCCTTACCGAACTATTTCATTATCAAGTTGAAATCGTATGGATCATGGAGCCTGCTTTGCATATGCACATTGAATATGAAACTGTAACACATTAGGATGGTTTTCGTATTTTAATTGGCACCAATAATGCTTCGAGATCGCCTTCAGTGCCTTAATTTAACTAATAGCCTTCGCCGTCATCGGAAATGTCTCTTTTTGTTTCTTCGAAAAGGTGAGAAACAGTTTACCTTTTGTGTTGCCTTTGTAGCATGGCAGACACGTTGGGATCACTTTGTCCGTCGTCGTCCGTCCGTCGTCGTTATCACTTTAACCTGCAAAATAACCTTAACCATAAATTGAAAATATTTGACCTATGTTCATAAAACTTCGCACACATCTTCATCTTACCACAAGGAATATTGTTACACATGTTTAAGGACTCTTACTTTCATTTTGGTAGAGTTATGCCCCTTTTCATGCGACTTTAACCTGTAAAATAACCATAACTGGTCATGACTTGAAAAGTGTCTGACCTATTTTCATGTAACTTCACATTTATCTTCGGACGCTGTGGTTTCTATAGGATCCTATATCTCATTTTTTACCCCAAAGGCATGTTGTTACACATGTCCAATAACTCTGACCTTCATTTCGTCAGAGGTATGAGCCTTTGCATAAAACATTAACCTGCAACCTATCCTGGCTCACAACTTGGCACACACAACTTATGCAGTTCTTCTTTATTAATTATTCACAACTTGGTCATACAACTTATGCAGTTCTTCTTTATTAATTATTCACAACTTGGTCATACAACTTATGCAGTTCTTCTTTATTAATTATTCACAACTTGGTCATACAACTTATGCAGTTCTTCTTTATTAATTATTCACAACTTGGTCATACAACTTATGCAGTTCTTCTTTATTAATTATTCACAACTTGGTCATACAACTTATGCAGTTCTTCTTTATTAATTATTCACAACTTGGTCATACAACTTATGCAGTTCTTCTTTATTAATTATTCACAACTTGGTCATACAACTTATGCAGTTCTTCTTTATTAATTATTCACAACTTGGTCATACAACTTATGCAGTTCTTCTTTATTAATTATTCAATGCTGTTGACATATCAAATAACTCTTGACTAATTTCGGCAGAATTATGCCCCTTTTCACAAGTCCTTAACCTGCCATGTATGCTAGCTCATAACAAAATACTGACCTATGGTCATGCTTATTTATACATATGGCAGACGACACATGTGTTCCGTGGCACACCCTTCTAGTTTGTGCTTTTTTATTACCAGACATACAAAGGAAGCTTATACAGATGTACGAAGATAACATGTCGAAGGTGCCTCTTAATCCTCTCATGCCAGATGTTGATGATACCGACATTGCCGACATATACGTTAAACCAAACATGGAACGAGTTAACCCGAGACAAAATGCAAACGACGGCAGAGAAACTATCACATCATACCACAACATATTTTATAAAGACGCCCGCCTCTGCAAGAAGATCTACATCGTGGGAGACGCTGGCGTGGGTAAGAGTACACTCTGCCAAAACATGCTGGTTTCTTGGTGTAATGCCCATACAGTAAATGCACAAATTGGCTGCTTGTCTGAAGATGAAAATACACTATCCCAATTTTACTTCTTGTTCTACATACCTCTTAGACAAGCTCTCTCTTGTAGTGATGTTGAAGAAATGCTTGCAAAATATTTAATTCAAGTTAAATACCACAACATCTTGTCAAAAATATTGGAAGATGATTCTATACAAAGTTTAATAATACTTGATGGACTAGATGAATGGACTCCACCAAGGCAGCACCAAACTACGCTTTTTGCAAGTCGTGGACTTCCAGGTCGAAGGGAAATAAACTACTGTACCATTCTTACAACCTCCCGTCCATGGAAATTAGAAGTCCTAAGATTAAAACTATCTGAGATGGACCATGAGATAAAATTGTCTGGACTTGATTATACATCATCTAAAGGGCTTATAGAGTCGACAGTAGCAATTCTTAATAAGCAACACAAATGTAACAGGTCTGCAGAAGAACTTGATCACATTTTGAAGGAAAAACAACTGAACCAATTTAGAGCAATTCCTGTTGTGCTGAAGCAGTTGATCTGCCTCTGGCATGATGGAAGGTCACTTGGAGAAAATATGTGTGACATTTACAGTGGAATGATCGATTTCCTGTTTGAGCTGGCAGAAGTAAAATTAGCCGGCAATCAGGATTTTGTCAAAATGAAAGAAGAACAGACCAAATCACAAATGAAACTACCAAACTGCTTTGATGGAAAGAAAAAGTGTTTAGAGTTAAAAGCTTTGCTACTTTCTCTCAGCAAAATGGCATTTGAAACGCTATTCAATAAAAACCGGGAGTCATCACTTGTGTTTGATAGTTCAGTAGGAGAGATGTATGGATTGTCTCAAACAGAGATAGAGATTTGTCTCAAAATTGGTATATTATCCCAGAGTAAAGTTATTCGGGAATGCACATCACGACTAAAAAGCTTGTCATTTTTACACAAGACTTATCAGAGTTTTTGGCTGCAATATTTGTCTCAATGAATAATACGGATTTGGATAAGGTTGTAACAAGCATATTTAGCATCTGCAGTTCAGTAGACATCATTTTTGAAATGGAAACAGTGTTTGTGTTTATTTCTGGCTTGCTTCCAGAGGTTGCTCGAAGATTGTCAGAAAATATCTGTGATGTGACTTCTTCCGATAGTCTAATAAGGCAGTATAGACAAAATTCATTATTTGGACATGAATATAATGGCTTAGAAAAACGTGTAAATCATATACAGGATATTACCACGCGTTGTGCTAGAGAAAGCTCAAATTTCAAACTCAAGCTTGAAGACATTGATTTTCACAAATATTTAGAAAAACGTCATATACTGGAAACATTGATGTGTGCAAACATTCATAATCTCAGGTCCCTAGAAATAAGTAGTTCTTTATCAGCACACTTACAGGAAGTTGTCCTACAAACAGATACACTGGAGAAAGTCACACTTACCCACATTGTTGTCCTACAAGATGATACTGTCTATAAAATGCTTTGTAACAACAAAAACACTTTAAAAACACTCTGTTTAGACACTGGTGGATCATTCTCCGATCCAAAAGAAAATCCATTCTTAAACAAACAGTTCTGCATTGTGTTAGATGGCTTACGTCAACTGGAGGCAATCAGTTTGATGAACATTAACCTAACACATGCGGAAATCGTAAGTTTACTGACATTCTTATCACATATGACTAAGATGAAGCAGATCGAGTTGTATCTTGAAGAATGCTCAGACGATGACCTTCACCCGAGATATCAACTGAACCTATCGCAGCATACACATCTACAAAGTCTTACTATACGTTCTTTACCTGTGGACATGGTTCAGATCAACACCACAAACATGGAGAGATGTGAAATCTGGTGTCTAGAGAAACCTGGTGCTATGGCAACACAAGTCATCAGATGTCTGGAAAGTGCTCCAAAACTGCAACATTTTAATTGTTATAGCTGTAAAGACAATGACACATTGGTTACTACTGTGCCCATTCTTGTACACTTGAAGTCCATTAAATTAGGATACATCGATTTTGGTGAAATACAATTAAAGTTGTCAGCTCAGATGCATGACCTTGAAATAGTAAATCTCGGCCCAGTTACAATGACAATTGAAGCATGGCGCTGCTTTATTGACAGTATACCTAATACACCGAAATCCGTACAAGTTACGCTGACCAGAATAGAAATCATTCCAGAAGAAGATAAATCAGCAATTATCGACTATATCAGGTCTTCTCTGAGGTTTGTTATCACCAGTTGCCTAACTGAATTACTTAATTATCGTTTTGAAGTAGTCTTCCATACAGTGATAACAAACAACCAAGACGAATGATGAAAATCAACAATTCTGGATGTTTTTAAATTACAAAACAAAGTTCTATAACAGTACTTTAATATACATTCAGGGGATACTTCAGGTCTTTTCCAAGGATTGTTATCACCAGGGCATTTTGCCCTACTGAATTAGTTGAGTACCAATTTGAAGTTGTCTTCCATACAGTGATAACGCAACCAAAGAAATATAAAAAGATCGGACAGGGAAAGTAGCATTCAAGGAGGACAGTCAACCACAAAACACAGAAACAAACACGCAAACAGACAAACAAGAAGGCAAAAGTAGTAAAAAATGCAAACGACATCACAGACACAAAAGGGTTGACAATAGGGCTACCGCCTTGAAACGGTCAGTGGCAAAGTAGGCCACTGGGGTTTAAACCGGTTCTAGGGTGCACCAAACCTCACACTTACCTTACCAAGACGAATGATGACAATCAACAATTCCTGATCTTTTTAAATTTCAAAACAATGGTCTATAACAGTATTTCAATATACATTCAGGTGAGACTTCAGCTGCACTAGACTGTTTCAGACTCTAACCAAGATGTGTTGAGATTAATGATAATGTGTTGTTATTATTATTATAACTATTTTAGCACTCGTTTGCTATAAACGAATTTTTAGAAGAAACGTGTTGCTGTTATGTAGATGTTAGTGTGCATGAAGGACAGAAGGACGGACAAGGGTAATACAGTATGCCAGCTCCAAATTCCTTGAGGGGCATAACAATTGGGCGGGGATGGAGGGCGGGGAGGGGTTGAGTGGGGAAGAGGGTGGATAGGGATGAATGTGAGTCAGATATGGTTCAATCTTCTTTGATATTAACATTCTTATCAAGTTTGGTAAAGATCGATTGAAAAATGAAAGACCAACAGTGATAACAAAGCAAAACATAGCATTTTTCATTCAATCAAAGACTCTGCTCAAATGTGGCTGGTTATTGAACTTGTTTAAGCTGTCATTTACATAACACTCTGACAAAATGTGGTTAAGGTCAGATAAAAGATTGATTTATCTAGAAATTTAACAAAGGAAAATATAGCATATTTTAATAAACCAAGGGCCATAACTCTTAGAGTTATTTATCCGATCTAGCTAGTTTTCGAACTTGCCCAAGCTTTCATTATTAGACAGGTTGAGAAACGATACGCGTACGCGTACTGGTACGGGAAGTTACCCGTACACGTACCAGTACGCGTTATTCCAATATTTGTGTTAAGAAAATTATTAACGTGTACGAGTACTGGTAAACTTCCAACACATGGTTCCATACTTTCCTATGACTCGCCTTGTCAGAAAATGGCGTCCATACGTGTATGTGCTCTTGCAGAGGAGGATGATTATTTATTGTTGTACCAACTTAACGAGAGTGTGGATTACGCTAAAGATTTCAGTCTTGATCGTTACACAGAAGAACAGTGTAGGTCATTGTTTCGATTTGAAAAATGTCATATTTCCCCTCTGCGGTATGAACTGCGAGTTCCAGACATGTTTAAAGCTGGTAATGGAACCAAAGTTGGTGGTGACGAAGCCCTGTGTATTCTTCTGCGGCGTTTGGCGTATCCAAACAGGTTGGGCGATTTGACTCATGTATTTCACAGATCAAAGAGTGAGATCTCTTATATATTTAATGGCAAGCTCGACTTTGTTCACCAAGAACATAACCAGTTATTGCATGAATTAAACCAGAATTGGCTCTCTGCTGAACATTTGCATAGTTTTGCAGAATCGGTACAAGACACAGGGGCTCCACTCGCAAATTGTTGGGGCTTTATTGATGGGACAGTTAGGCCAATCTGTAGGCCCTCTACCGACCAACGGATGGTGTACAATGGACACAAACGTGTTCATGCTTTGAAGTTTCAATCCGTCAGTACTCCCAACGGTTTAATTGCAAACTTATTCGGACCCATTGAAGGGAAGAGACATGACGCAGGAATGCTTAGAGAAAGCGGGCTGCTTGACCAATTACAGGACTACATGACACAGCCAGACGGTTCTATATACACTCTATATGGAGATCCGGCTTATCCCCTTAGACCACATTTACTGGCACCATATCGTGGCGCAGCTTTAACAGCAGACCAACAAGAGTTTAATAAACGTATGTCTGCCGTGAGAGTTACCGTTGAATGGTGTTTTGGAAAAATCCTGACAAATTTTGCGTTCGTAGACTTTAAGAAAAATCAAAAACTCCATCTCCAACCGGTTGGAAAATATTTTGAAGTAGCAACCCTGATGACGAACTGCCACACATGCCTCTACGGAAGCGAAACGGGAGAGTTCTTTCAGCGTGAACCTCCAACACTGCATGACTATCTGAATGGACTATAAAGAAATTAATACATGTTCTTGAAAACTTTATTCAATCTCAATCAATCAAAACATGTATGGTCGTTAGTGTAATACATATGGTTTCCGTCAAAATGTGACATTAGCAGCATGATTTTTAAAATTTCAATAAAGTACTTAATATTTTGGTTATAATTTTTGTTCATACATATTTCTTTTATTTTGTGTCTATTCTTTCAATTTCAAATGAAAAATCTACAAAAACTATCAAGAAATAAAATAAAATTATTGGGAGTTGTTGGTGCACATTTATATGGAATAAGTCATTGCTTGTCCCAATCACAGTTTTATGCAATTTTGTTTAGAAGTCTGGAAAGAATGTCGTTTTGAGACGATTGAATATGTAAAGGTTGTTTTCTTTCTTCTTTCTCCAGCTCAAATCTGTCCCGTTGTAATTTGATCTCCTCTTTCCGTAGTTCTAATTCCCGATTTTTTAGATCAAACTCCTTCTGCTGTTTATCGCGCAAGTACGTCATCACCGTTGTTTTCTTAGTTTTAGGGGGTTTCTCGTCGTCTGAAATATAAAACATGGAAACAGATCCGTTTAGGTAAACAACATTGTTATACCAGTGAAATATCAGTACCTGTGAAATATCACCACCGGCAAACTACCAGTATCAATGAAATATCAGTACCAAAGAATTGAATTGAATGTTGTTTAACGACTCATCAACAGAGTATAGGTTATTTAGAGCCGCCCCAGAGAGAGGGGGAGGATACATAGGAATCCGGGAACCTGCCCTACTCTTATTATCGAATAGATTATCATGGTTCTTTAACGTGCTCTGGGGATAGACGGGACCGCCCGGTTTACGTCCCCATCCGACGGACAAGGCTAAGGGAAAGTGTCTTGCCCAAGAACACACCGACGAAAATCATTGGCACCACGGAGGATTGAACCCTCCGGTTACAAATCCGCCGCGCTTCCGACTGCGCCACGCCAGCCAGTATCAAAGAAAGAAAATGCCATCTTTCATCTGAACTGATCCCAAATATAGCTGATTGAAAGATAAGTAGTTACATTTAAATATATAAAGCCCTCATACATACATTGGTGTTATTTCTAATTACAGTTTAAATACATTTTCGTCCAACGACTATGACATATTCAGGGGCGGATCCAGGATTTCAGCTTAGGGGGGGTGTAAAATTTTGGTCAATTTTCGAGTCCGTCTCTAGCTTCATAAAACGTTTGCGGTAGTGCATTGATAGGGTAAAAAAGTCCGTTTGCAAATAAAAAGATTTAACAATGTGTTAATTAAACCACTCATTAGCCATTATGCGTCGAGCGAGCGAAGCGAGCGAGAAAAAAAATTATACTGAAGGCGTGCATCTAAATTGTTTGATATTTTATCTACAGAAACAAGGACTTACACGTATGAATAAAAAAAGTCCGTTTTCAAATAAAAGGATTTAACAATGTGTTAATTAAACCACTGGTTAGCCATTATGCATCTAGCGAGCGAAGCGAGCTAGAAATTGTTTTATACTGAGGGCGTGCAACGAAATTGTTTGATATTTTATTTACAATAACATGGACATACATGTATGAATAAAAAAAGTCCGTTTTCAAATAAAAGGATTTAAGAATGTGTTAATTAAACCACTCATTAGCCATTATGCGTCGAACGAGCGAGAACATTTTTTATACTGAGGGCGTGCATCTAAATTGTTTGATATATTATCTACAGTAACATGGACATACATGTATGAATAAAAAAGTCCGTTTTCAAATAAAAGGATTTAAGAATGTGTTAATTAAACCACCCATTAGCCATTATGCGTCGAGCGAGCGAAGCGAGCGAGGAAAAAAATTATACTGAGGGCGTGCAACGAAATTGTTTGATATTTTATCTACAGTAACATGGACATACATGTATGATCCGGAATTTTTAGTGGGGGCGCCCCCTGGATCCGCTAGTGATATTGTGCAATGCGCCAAAGTACCGACGATCGTATGATATAAACAAGATGCGTTGTTGTTGGTATCATTGGTACTTGTTTGTAACCGAACTGCCAGTAACACAGACCTGGCCATGAATTCATCAACCATTCTTGAGAAAATTCTTAGACTTGCACTAAAGAATATTTTTTTGAAAAAGGCCTTTTTTTTTGTTTATTGAAAATATGAAAGTAAATTAATACCGGTATACACAATCCTGACAAAATACAATTTGTTTTGAATATTCATCTTTCAGAATGACTGAAATAATCGTGATAGACATTTCCATTCTTCAACTCAAAGTCTTAAGAATTTTCTCAAAAATTGTAGGTGAATTCGGGGCTTGTAACGAGCACGCATTGTCAGTAAAACAAAAACCGTCAAGCATCTGCACTCATCACGCAGAAATAATGAGTAAATGTATGTACCTTTATTCATCCCTTCCATTGCCCTTTTTCTTATAGCCTGGGCCACCGATTCCTCATTTTGCTTTACTTGTTTGTCCGTCTGTTGTTTTCTTTCGTTGTCTCTTTTGGCCTCGTCAGCCAATTCACGTATTTCCTGGAGAAGGACTACTCTCTCATCAACATCTTCATCCACCCCAGATCTGTTTGAACAAAAAAACACTTTCATTATACACAAACAAAAGTAAACCTTTCATCAAAGTACACAATGACGTGGTGGTCTAGTGGGCAAGGTTCGTATGTTGCGGATTCGATCGCAGGATGGAGTAAGCTACTTTCTTTAAAGAACACTGCCATTAACATATGATGTTTCAAACAAAACTTACTGCTTCTGCGGGGCGGCCTCTTCTTTTCTGAAAGTAATCAACACTCAACAGTAGTGCTGTCCTCTCCCTGGCTCTTCGGGCTTCCACCCTGAAGTCCCCGTCTGAGAGTTTCTCGCCTATGACGGCCCACTTCTTGGGCTCTATATACGGATTCTCTGCAAGAACCTCGAGCATAAGCTTTAAGTCCTCGGTTGGGGAAAATCGTATCATTTTCTTCTTGTCCATTGTCTGTGGAAGAAATCACGTTTCTGTACACGTATAAACCCTAATACATAAACTAAAACTAGAATCCATCCATCCATCCATCCATCCATCCATCCATCCATCCACCCATCCATCCATCCATCCATCCATCCATCCATCCATCCATCCATCCACAACCCATTCATCTATTCACCCACCCACAACACATCCATCTATTCACCCACCCACAACACATCCATCTATTCACCCACCCACAACCCATTCATCTATTCACCCACCCACAACACATCCATCTATTCACCAACTCACAACACATCCATCTATTCACCCAACCACAACCCATTCATCTATTCATCCACCAACAACACATCAATCTATTCACCCACCCACAACACATCCATCTATTCACCCACCCACAACACATTCATCTATTCACCCACCTACAACACATCTATATATTCACCCACCCCCAACACATCCATCTATGCACCCACCCACAACCCATTCATCTATTCACCCACCCACAACACATCCATCTATTCACCCACCCACAACACATCCATCTATTCACCCACCCACAACCCATTCATCTATTCACCCACCCACAACACATCCATCTATTCAACCACCCACCTACAACACATTCATCTATTCACCCACCCACAACACATTCATCTATTCACCCACCCACAACACATTCATCTATTCACCCAACCACAACCCATTCATCTATTCACCCACCCACAACACATCCATCTATTCACCCACCCACAACCCATTCATCTATTCACCCACCCACAACACATCCATCTATTCACCTACCCACAACCCATTCATCTATTCACCCACCCACAACACATCCATCTATTCAACCACCCACCCACAACAGATTCATCTATTCACCCACCCACAACACATTCATCTATTCACCCACCCACAACACATTCATCTATTCACCCAACCACAACCCATTCATCTATTCACCCACCCACAACACATCCATCTATTCACCTACCCACAACCCTTTCATCTATTCACCCACCCACAACCCATTCATCTATTCACCCACTCACAACCCATACATATATTTACCCACCCACAACACATCCATCTATTCACCCACCCATTCATCTATGCACCCACCCACAACTCATCAAATCACCCATCCGTCTGTTCACCCACCCACAACCCATTCAACTGTTCACTCACCCACAACCCATCCATCAATCAGTCAGTCAATCAATCAATCAATCAATCAATCAATCAATCAATCAATCAATCAAACCACGACACCACTAGAGACAAAATGACTATTGTCAAAATATAAGTCTACATTTGTTATGAAAATGATCACAATTAAATATTTTGAAGACATAATTAGTCCTAAATATAACATACACATGTTCGAGCGTTATATATTTGTAAACAGGTAACCCACTCATCAAAAACAGTTCAAATCAATATAAAAATATAAAGAAATGCGGTAACATGTGCATGAATGCTTGCACGGATGCTTAAGGTACCCGGGCAAGTGTTCACTATTTAAATCCAACAAACAGTCATAGCTAAATTTGATTACAAAGTTACCCGTTTTCACTGTACGGGAAAATGACTACTTACCCGGTATAAACTTGTAGAACAACTGGTAGCTAGTGACATAGTTCGGCATTTATGACGTCATTTGATGACGTATCGTCGTCTACCGGAACAGGTTCCCGTACGCGTTTAGTTTCTCAACCTCTCTAATCTAAATCTGACCGAGTTGGGTAAAGATCGGATGAAAATTGAAGGTGTTGGAGCACAATTGAAACAAAATATAGCATGTTTAGCTCACCTAAGCCAAAGGCTCAGAAATAAGCTATTGGGATCACTCGTCGTCCATCGTCCGTTGTTTTATTTTGCTTTAAACATCTCCGAAACCGTTAGGTCAAATTTGACCAAACTTCACGTGAATAATCCTTAGGTCAATGGTTTTCAAATTTGTTAAAATAAGGTCAACGCGAAATCCAATATGTCATTACAATAAAAGGTTTGAACGTTAACAATCCCTCTTCTTCTTCTTCAACAGATTTTCTTTATTAATTATCGCCAATCCCTTTGAAGTAGAATACCGCTTAAGCCGGTGCTAAGGGGAGTGAGAGGTGTTGCTTCTCACTTAATCTCTCATGAGCAGGCTCAATACAACCGAGACTGCAACTTTATTATTTTTGTTGTATTTGTTGCTCAAATGGTGACGATGGGGTCAAATTTGGCCCCATGTATCACATGTTTAACATTGACTTATATAGGGAAAATCTTAAAGTTATATAGGACAAGCATATCGGTAGAACTGATGGATTCTCTCCGAATTGGATGCTTTGTATCAATGACGCTTTATCAGCGGACATAACGCATACAGTTAAAGAATGTCTATATAATGAGACATGTATGTAGGTATGTGTGTTATTTTAGGATATGAGAGATTTTCTTAAACAAAGGTCAAAGACAATAACATAATGTTGTGTACCAATTAAAAGTATACATGTCAATACACACGCATTTCAGTGTCAAATCACGCTCACACGCACACATTTTACGATCTCACGCATTCTGAAAATGTGGCCAAAATGTTTTTTGACTGCCTTTTTTTAAATAATGTTTAGTATATTTTATACCAAAATATCGGTAAAATGTATTATAGTTTAACCAGGATTTCCGTATCGCTTCTGTATATTGTGTGACTGGATATAGTGAAAACATGGCTTATTTTATTTAGAAGTGATTTCTCGCTCTATATCTAAATGGATAAAAGGATTATTCAATGGACCAATTTATTTCATGTAAAAGAACAAAACTTTGAGTAAAGTTGTACCAAACTTTTCGGATATGAAGGGCGCACGTTCTGCCATATAAGTATTCTTTCCGATATAATGTTCAAATCAATTATGTTGAATTAATGCCGTGCACTACATGATTGACATTGCTTATGCCGTAATATGTATTTGGTTGAAATATATATAAATTATACTAACAAACAAAACTAAAAATATATATAACAGTTGCCAAAAATAAACATCTCTGTTCAAGCGGTAAACATTTCGTAACCTAAACAAAGCATCACGTGCTTACCAGGTCACACCAAGAACACTTAAAGAACTAGGATCAGAAATCGGTTCAATGCTAACAACATTGTTAACACATCATTCAAGACAGGACAAGTTCCCAAAGACTGAAAAACGCCCAGGTAAGTCCAGTATACAGGCTTCCCGGCGTTCCTACTTTTTGAAACTGTTCCTACTTATTGGAAAAGCTCCTACTATTCCTAATGTCATTAAAAACGCAAGTAAAAAATAAAAATAGCAATTTATTGAATTGTTTTCCGAGATTTAATTACAAAAAGAGGTTTCTACATGCTGGAATGACACAATTCTTCTGTTCGTGGTATCCCGGATGCACCTGTCAACCTTCAACTAGGCAAGACAAATGGCATATATTAAAGGCTGACTTGTGCATTTGCTGGATACTACAAGAAGGCACAGAAAGAATAGATGTTATAATGAATGCATGTCACCCTCCAAACATGAATAAAATAAGGTTTGAAATGCCTGTTCTAGGTAAAAACAATTCCTATTTTTTTATTCAAAACTCCTACTTCTCATAACGTGGTCCGAGTATTAACTTTTATACCCCATCCAACCCCTTCTCCAAGAAGTGAAAACGGGGTTGGCTGGAATATGACATAAAACCTTAATTTCGGCTTTAAAAAAATGCATATTGTAAAATTAAAACATTTATTAGGTAATTTTAAACATGTTATCGGATTTATTCGGTAAAAAAAATCAAATGTGTTTTATTGTCGAAATATCCGTTATACAATTCTGCTAATATAAGCTTTCCCATCGCTTAATACAATTATGGCCGGACCACGTAATGTTGGTCATAAATACCTACTTATTTTCTACTTTTTGGCTAAACAATCCTCCTACTTTTTTCATACTTTTGAAAAATGGTCACTAGAAAGCCTGAGTATATAAAAAAAGGTCCTAAATGCAACGTATCTAACTATATATACACCAATATCATTAACCTGTATCACCAGTAAAATAATAGATACATAATTGATATCCGCAAAGTTTGACGCAGTTTTAGTCAAAGTTTATTTTTAATGGGTGTAACCATGGTCTTATGGGGGTAAATTCAACAACTCCAATCCATGATTTAGGGTTCTTTATATACGGGTAATATAAAGCCTGCAATATATACAAACATCACATTTAACAAACAATTACAACATGAATGACATTGCAGCCATTACAGAAATACATTATCTACAAACGCGGTAATTTCATTAACATACCAAACAATCGAGAACTCACCAGCCAAATCCATATTTAGGTTCTGCAACCAAATATTTACCAAGAATCTAATAGCTGTAGAATATATAAAACTACATTCTCAATCAGACCTTTACAAGTCTATAGAAAACTACTAAAATATATATTATTACATCTCTGTACTGAAATAGGTGTTTCTCTTAGAGAAGGTAGGCAAAGACTGAGTTAGTTAGAGTTATCATGCCATGCAGTGTTAGGGGTGACCTAAGTTAGTTTTCACTCACTCAATCCTGTCAACCAAGCTGTATTTGTACAATAATCAGTTTGTCAAGACATACATGACAACCGTATACAATATAAATATTATAATACATTGACCTCATGTAAATGGTCTCATTCATTTTTACAGTTATTACTCAGTACTGTGAACATAGCCAGCTATCTACCTGCGGAATAAGGGACATAAATATGAGTAAACGTACTACAGAGAACTATAGCAGTTGTCTCCCTTGAACCACTATTAAATGCACGCCTACATACTTCCCGGGTCAGTGAAATGGCTCCTGACATTTAGTAACCAGATGCCAGCGCTGTAAATAAGACATTTAATTAAAAGTTATAAAATAAACACAAATAAGCATACCTGAAAATATTCAACATAACTGACTTAACCAGGTACATTTATTATCTTTGCAAATAATATTAATTCAGCAAAAATGGACCAACTCCAAAGTCTGAAAGCAAACAGATTAGCATCCATATACTATGCTGAAATAAATTCTAAAATTGTTAACCAATATTATCTGAAATGTATCCATCTCCATACGTATCTGCGAAATGGAAAACAGAACAATTAATGGGGTTTTACGTCCCGTCAACACATCATATGGGTTAACTTGAGACAGCAACCTCAAAGGGAAATGAGATTGATCTCGCTAAAATACACATGTCAAGTACATCATATCTTCACGACATTACATGTCGCGACAAATACTGACATCATACACTGAAAAATGGTAAAAATTAACATTATACATAATAAATTTCTTGTTTCGGTGTTGTGGCTGTCTGCTGCACAACCCACTGTCCCCATCGGTTTGGTGGTTGCCGTTCTCTGGTTGACCGTCTCGGTGGCTCCGGTTGCTGCACCAGTGTACCATCTGGGTGATCTTCCGGTGGACGTTCTGGTGGACGTTCCGGTGGATGTTCCAGTTGTACTGGCTGGTCGACCTAGTGAATCTGGATCTATATCCCACACGCTGTCGCGACTCGCATTAAAGTTGCTCTCATCCAATTGAAGGTTTGCATCTTCAAGGGTGCTACTTTCATGGCGTTCGCTTAGAGAGGTGGTATCTGGTCCAATTCGTACTGGAGTTTTCTTCTGTCTAGTGCCATGCTGAATATGTTGCTCGGGTTCAGAATCTGAGCTTGAACTTTCTGTGTCGGTACTCCGAGGATTGGCTCTGGTGGGTTTTCTTCTAGATACAACCTTACGGTTTGGTATCTGGCATGGGACCTCAGAGGGAATAAAGGTAAACGGTAGCCGCATATTTCTGTGTAGCATCCGTATTGGACCCTGTCCATCCTCGCGTTTCACTCTGTATACAGGGATATCCCTATTTGGCATCGCGAGTACCAAATATGGATCCCTGTCCCATTTGTCTGCCAACTTCTGCTTCCCTTCCAGACCGACTTTTCTCACCAGGACTCTGTCACCATCCTCAAGCTTGCTATTCCTTACATTACGATCATATCGCTCCTTGTTCTGAGCAGCGTTCTTGCTGGATTCCTTTGCAGCAACACCATACGCAACCTGCAACCTGTCTCGCAGCTTCTTGCCATACGTCTGTGGTTCTGATGCAGCTTCTTCAGCATCTACTGAAGTACCTAAGTAGGCATCTACTGAGAGACGAAGATGCCACCCGAACATGAGATAGTGGGGCGAATAACCAGTTGCATCACTCTTCGTTGCGTTGTATGCCTGGACCATTGGCGCTACGTAGGATTTCCAATCCTGTTTTTGATCCTCTTCCAAGGTCCCGAGCATTTTCAACATGGTCTGGTTGAACCGTTTCGCTGATCCATTACCAATAGGGTGGTATGGTGTAGTTCTGGTTTTCTTAATCTGGGCGATCTTGCACAGCTCCTTGATGACGTTCCCAACAAAATTCCGTCCCTGGTCACTGTGTAGTGTCTCCGGAAAACTGTAGTATCGGAAAAAATTGTCATACAATGCTCTGGCAGCCGTCTGGTTGCGACAAGGAATAGCTTGAGCATACCGAGTGAAGTGATCTGTGATGACCAGAATATGCTCAAAGCCTCCTTTTGACCTCTCCAGACTAAGAAAGTCCATGCAGACCAATTCCATTGGTCTTGTAGTCATAATAGGGTGTAGTTCTGCTACCACCCTAACTGGTGTCTTCCGACGAATACATCTGCCACAGGTTTCCACTTTCCAAGCCAGGCCAATAAAAGCGTTGTCTAGCCAACCACAGAGACGTCTCCTTTCCTTGATGTCCAACATCATCATGGATGCCTTTCAGGGCAATGCTCCTGTAAGTCTCTGGGATGACTAACTGTATTGTCTGTTGACCATCAAAGGAGGCGGTTCTGTACAGAATGTCATTCTCTACGTTAAGGCGATTCCATTCCCGAAGGAACTTCTGTACAGTGCGTGTTTCTCTTCTGAGGTCTTCCTCCCTTGGCCGAGAACCGCATCCAAGGTGGTCTAATACTCTGGCTATGGTGGCATCTTTTCTCTGTTCCTGCTGCCAGTCTATCTGGTTAAAAGGCTCCGATGTTATAATTTCCTCACCGGCCGGTTGAGGACCTACAACTTCCGAAACACAGTGCACCAAGGGTAGTGATGCTTTCACTGCATGGCAGATTGCTTTAACCTGATCAGGAAAGATCAACTCTGGTTGTCTTGACAGACTATCAGCATCAACATTAAGCTTTCCAGGGCGATAAATGATGGTGAACTGGAAGTTGCTTAATGCTGATATCCAGCGGTGTCCTGTGGCATCAAGCTTGGCCGTTGTTAGCACATAGGTCAACGGGTTGTTGTCCGTTACGACCTGAAATGTAGTTCCCATGAGGAAGTCATGAAACTTGTCTGTAATCGCCCATTTCAGTGCTAAAACTCCAACTTGTGCGCTGGGTACTTCTTTTCACTGGGTCTCAGTCCTCTACTGGCATATGCTATTACGCGTTCCTTGCCTTCCTGAAGTTGGTATAGCACAGCGCCTAAACCAAATCCACTAGCATCTGTCTGTAGAACCATAGGTTTGGTATAATCAGCATATCCAAGGACTGGTGGTGTCGTCAATTTTTCTATTAAAGTATCAAATGCTTGTTGTTGGTCCTTTCCCCATTTCCACACAACAGTTTGCTTCTTGATCTTTTTCTTGGCTTTCTTGGCAGCTTTTGTCGTTCCATGACCCTCCAGCAAGGCATTTAGAGGTTGTGCAACTTGGGAGAAGTTCTTCACGAACCGCCTGTAATAGCCTGCAAAGCCAAGAAATTGTCGCAGTTCCTTGATATTTGTTGGTGGCTTCCAATTCTTGATTGCTGCTGTCTTCTCTGGGTCAGTTGCTATTCCATGTTCTGACACAACATGGCCCAAGTAGTTCACTGAGCTCTTGAACAGCTCACATTTGCTGGGTTTTAACAATAGCCCATGTTGTTCCAATCTGGAGAACACTCCTTCCAGACGTTTAATGTGTTCTTCGAATGTCTTCGAGAATACTAAAATGTCATCAAGGAAAATGAGACCCTTAAATGCATGTCTCCCATGCACTTCTCCATAAGCCTTTGAAATGTGGCAGGTGAGTTTGAAAGTCCCATTCCCATGCGATTCATCTCATAGAATCCGAGATTACCTACGGAGAAAGCAGTGTAGGGTTTCGAAGACTCCTCCATTTCCACTTGAAAGTAACCTGATCGAAGATCTAGCTTCGAAAAGTACTTTGATCCACTCAAGGTATCAATAGTGTCGTCAAATCTAGGCAACATATATGCGTCCTTCCGTGTTTTGTTGTTTAGATGCCTCCAGTCTAAACAAAATCGCAGGGAACCGTCCTTTTTCCTAACAAGTACCACATTAGATGAGAACGGGCTGTCAGATTCTCTAATGTCATCTGCTTCAAGCATCTCCCTAATGTGCTGACGTACTTCTTCATACATGCCTGGTGGTATCCTCCTGTATGGCATTTTGAAAGGAGTATCGTCTTCTAGCACGATCTTGTGCTGACCTAGGTCAGTCTTACCAATTTGGGCAGCTCCTTTCGAAAACATATGGTCCCAGGTTCCTAAGATCTGACGGACACGTGCAAGTTGCTCCTCCGTGAGATTTGCCGTATCAATTCTGACACCAAGTTCTTCCAGGGGTAAAACATTACCCTCCTTAGTCACTGACATACTGCCAAGATCCGAGGCCAGGTTATCCACCACCTTGACTTCACTGATCTGGCAAATATCAGACTTGGGTCGAAATGTAATAGATTTAGCAGACATGTTGCAAATTTTAATTGCAATCTTTGCACAGTTACCGCTTTGTTCCAGATTAACCACTCTCGGACACACTGTATATCCGGATGGAGAATCTGCCTGTAATTTCTCTGTAACAACGGTACTGACATTATGGCTAACATGTCTAGCTGTACCATTAATTGTAATGGTTTCATAAGGTGCAACCTTTAGTACTTTCTTGTTGCTGGACTTCAATGTAAATGTATTGCAACTTATGCTGTCCATAGCCACATTCCACTCTTCTGGAACATCAGATGAAGAATTATCTGTATCCTGTGCAAGAACATTCTTACACAAACGAATAACGTTGGTTCCTATAAGCACTGGACAATTACTATTCAAATGTGTATCCGGTACAACTAAAACAGGTACATCAAATAAAATATCAGATAAATATGGAACTAAAATAGTACATTCAATAAAACCAATATACTTCAACAGTGATCAATCAGCAATGGAAACCTTTAAACCCAGTGTATCCAAACTGTGTAGAACTGGTGGATCTGTTAAAGAACGATAAAAAGACTCGGATACTGTAGAAATCATCGACCCAGTATCCAACAAGGCTCTGACCCGTGATCCCTGCAAGAAAATATCACTTTCATTAGAGCTACCTATCATTTTCTCTAATATATCTTGGCCTATATATTCACCAGCCTCTGGTTGGCCATCAACAGAGACGGTTAAGCTTTTGGCTGTTGATTCCCTCTACCAAAACCATTATGTTGGCCCTGTTGTCCTCCGGACGGTGGTTGTTGTTACTGCCACCTGGATGGTTGTATGGTGGATTGTTGCCATAACGGAAACCACGTCCACGACCTCGACCCCTGAAAGTATTCTGGAAGAAGTCTCTGTTCCTGTCATCCCTCTGATCCAGCCTATTGAGGATCATGTCCATTTTCTCATCTATCTTCCTATCCAGCCTCTTTTCCAACACATCCATCCTTTTCTCCAGCTTCCTCTCCACATCTGCAATCCCCGGAGACACAGGTGCTTCCGCTGTCACGGGCTGGTGACCCACCTTCTTGAGTGGTGCGGTGGTCTTAGCATCTGAAGGAGTGATACTAATCTCCTTGTCCACCATGCGTATCTCCCGCAGAAGCTCATAATGATTTGACAGGGTGTCATACTTATGCCGGGTCTGGCTCTTGAGCTGCTCAGATCGGAATGACGTCCAAAACTTATGCCGCATCAGGTCATTCTTGGCCTCCTTGGCAAGATGTTTGTTGTCAATGGCAATATGTAACAAACTTTCCAAACGGCAACTAAAAGATGTGACAGATTCATCCGATTTCTGAAAACTATTAAAAACTTCCTGCATAATCATGCCATTGGTAGAAATATCACCAAAAAGGGCATCCAACTTCTTAAACATATCTGTGATGGTGGCCTTTTCCCCTAAAGGTATGAGCATTCTCCTTGCTGTTCCCCGCAGAGACCTCCTTATGGCTTGAGTAAGGATGCTCGGAGTAATATCAGGGTCCTCTGTCAAACAACGTATCTCAAAGCGCCACTCGCTGTACGTAACGTCCCCCTTCTGGTCGTCACCTGAGAAAAAGGGAATCTTAAGAATGGATGATTGCGCAACAAGACGAGTTGCATCCTCTGTCTTAGAAACACTCAAATCGCCACTCGCCTTAGCCTTCATACTGGTGGTCTCATACACCTCGTACAACCTAGACTTAGGTGTACTACTAATCGGCTTCCGTGGTGTTACATCATATCTACCACTCTTAATCAATAAGTCAATCATCTCCTGCTCTGACAGAGCTTCATTAGGACTTCCATCTGTTTTCGCCGCCATCATATTTTCTACCTTAATCACTATGTCACAGTAACACACAACTATCACTATATATCAAAAACACTAAAGTGGTGTAATCACAATCTAAACTATCACTGAAAATAAACAAATATATTAATTCCCTGAAATAAATTGTCCGTTATTCAACAGATAACATCTATATATGCACTATTACTAACCGCTGAAAAATAATACTATCAGTGATTAAATTCCTGAAATTATCAACAAGTGTTATTTAAGTGAAATTCTCTGACAATTAACTCCAAGACTATGTCACTGAAAATAGTAATCAAAAGATAAATCACTTATAAACTACCCTGAAAATAAATAGATCCAAACTATTAATTCCTGGAAATAAACTGACACATAATATTACTTCCTGAAAATAAATATAAACAACAAATTATTTCCTGAAATAATAAACACTGTACACAATTTCCTGAAATAATTTCACAAAAGCACAAAAATATCCTGAAAACAGTCTCAAAATATCATATCACACTTCTAAACGCAAGCTGGCACATATAAATACACATATAATATATAAATATTATGCACAAATATAACTATAAATACCTTTTTCTTCCATCGCTTTCTCCTCGGTAAAGTGCACGTGAATGTGAATGGATTTTAAAAAAAAGAGTGAATGTGTGAAGGGATGATTAAACAGACCAGAAGAAAAGTCAGTGAGAAAACACCCTATATGTTAACTAGTATACCAACTTCTACGTGGTAACCAGATAATTATTATACACTCAAAAACTCAAATATCTATATCTCAAACCCAAAACACTAATGACACTTTAATGTGTATACTACCGGTACCCAAAATATCTCCGGTTCCAACCGTAAACTCTATGACATCCTAAAGATATCAAAACCCGCACTTATTTTATCAATAAATTAAATTTTAAAATAACCGAAAATTACACAAATTCTGTGACTGCAATTATCTGGTGAAAACTATAATATTTAGATATTACATTACTTCGTTATTGTAAAAGAATATAAAATGCACCGAATAAAGTAAAAGTTTCACTTACCGCAATCCATTATAATCCTTTATAACAATCCTTTTTCTTTGAAAAACACACACAACAACTGTCACATGTTCCAGTTACACACCCGATGTATATGTCCTGGTTCTCCAACGTCGATCACTGCCGAATAACATCATGACCTCTGTAAAGAGTTCAATCATGACCTCTGTAAAGAGTTCACGAAACGTCAAAACGTAAACACGTTTGATAACTTAACACCGGAATTCCTCGCGATCGCGCGAAATAAATATTATGCTAGATCTAGACTTAATTTCCAAAGTAGGCCTCCTATCAGATCTGCTGCAGCGCTATAAACGAAACACGAGAACGAATCATCCATTGCACTCCCGCCATCCTGATCTTTGGAATCGGACACTTATAGTCGTCGTCGGAGTCGGCATCTGGCTGGCTTAAATTTCCCTCCAAAACGTTGGGCGCCATTTGTACATTTGGCGCCCAACGGGGGACCGTGACTGAGTAAACTTCGAGAAACATGCAAATGATTCTCTGTACCCATGGAAATTCGAGGACGAATTTCAGTCTGTAGGGGGAGTGTGTCACGGTTTATGGATATCTAACAGGTAGATTGATGTTGCATTGTCTGGCCGGTTAGCTCAGTCGGTAGAGCATCGGAACGGTAGTCCGAATGTCCCGGGTTCGAGCCCCGGTCTGGCTGCACATTTTTCTAGCCCTGTGACATTTTGTGTCACGGTTTATGGATATCTAACAGGTAGATTGATGTTGCATTGTCTGGCCGGTTAGCTCAGTCGGTAGAGCATCGGAACGGTAGTCCGAAGGTCCCGGGTTCGAGCCCCGGTCTGGCTGCACATTTGTCTGGCTGCACATTTTTCTAGCCCTGTGTAACCATGGTCTTATGGGGATAAATTCAACAACTCCAATCCATGATTTAGGGTTCTTTATATACGGGTAATATAAAGCCTTCAATATATACAAACATCACATTTAACAAACAATTACAACATGAATGACATTGCAGCCATTACAGAAATACATTATCTACAAACGCGGCAATTTCATTAATATACCAAACAATCGAGAACTCACCAGACAAATCCATATTTAGGTTCTGCAACCAAATATTTACCAAGAATCTAATAGCTGTAGAATATATAAAACTACATTCTCAATCAGACCTTTACAAGTCTATAGAAAACTACTAAAATATATATTATTACATCTCTGTACTGAAATAGGTGTTTCTCTAAGAGAAGGTAGGCAAAGACTGAGTTAGAGTTAGAGTTATCATGCCATGCAGTGTTAGGGGTGACCTAAGTTAGTTTTCACTCACTCAATTCTGTCAACCAAGCTGTATTTGTACAATAATCAGTTTGTCAAGACATACATGACAACCGTATACAATATAAATAATACATTGACCTCATGATAAATGGTCTCATTAACTTTTACAGTTATTACTCAGTACTGTGAACATAGCCAGCTATCTACCTGCGGAATAAGGGACATAAATATGAGTAAACATACTACAGAGAACTATAGCAGTTGTCTCCCTTGACCCATCATTAAAGGCACGGCTACATGTGGAATACATTTTACTTCGAAATTTGCATGATGTGATAAAATGGCTAATTTTATTTAGAAATAATGTCTCGTCTGCTCTCGCTGGATAAATTGAAACAACTTTGAGCAAAATTACGTCAAACTTTTCGAATATTTCGGGCATAATTTCTGCCATATAAGTATCCCACTTTTCGTACGCCGGATTCAGGCAGATACAGAGAGTATTCCGGACGCAGAGGCAAGGTACACCGGTGTAAGGAAAAAAAATAGCCTCCCATAGACTTCTATGTAGTTTTGTTCTGTCGTGGAATGACTCTTTCGAAAAAAACTAATATTACAACCTCTCACACGTAGAAATATGACCACTGTAAAATATTGACTCCGAGCAAATTTAATCTGTTTTACTTTACTGGAAAAAAAATTAAAATATTAAGTATCATTCAGTTCATATATGAATGCATCAAGGAAGAAACTTTTCGCAATTTGCTATATCCCAGGGACATGTCGGTACCGGACGGAGTTATTCGTTCTGCATTATCTTGACCATTCACGCTAAACCGAGAATTCGTATTGAACATAGGAAAAAATGAATGACTCCTGTACCGACATGTCTAACCCTTAGGTTTCGTTACACTCCAATTAGTTATAAACGAGTTTTACAGTGTGTTTTTTTTATCCCGCGACGAAGTCGGAGGCATATAGTTTTGGCGTTGTCTGTACGTTCGTTCGTCCGTTACAACGTGTCCGCTGCATAACATGGATTTTGAAATAAATCGGCACATATACTCAACTCATCAAAACGACTTGCAGAACCAAATACCTGAGCTTTTGTTTTTGTTGTATTTATTTTCCGTTTATGCTTCTATCCAGAAGACAATTAACACTTCGTCGTCGGGGATATCAATTCACCGAATTTCTAGTTGTGTTTGGTTTTAACGCCATTTATCAACATTTTTTCAGTCTTTTTCGGTCAGTCATCTTAACCATGACTTCTGTTACCAGTACTAACCAACATTCTGCAAGTAACTGGAAATTTGTCCATTTGTCCATTTTGTACTCTACTAATAGTTGGCGTAATTGTGATTGTAAGGACCACTTGGATCCTAATAAATAGGAAAGAATGGATATTTCTGTTGGAAGAAACTTATTACAATGTTCGCCTAGTATTCTCACATGCATTGTTATAAGAAAACCTTATCTATATGAAAAGACATGAAAAGATACACACGTAAACTTAAACTGGATCAAACAAAATATCTTCTTTATGTTTATGATGTCTTAGTCTAGGAAATCAGGACTATTTCGTTTGTTGATGAATTGGATAAGAGGACTAGTTCTGTAGAAATAAATGACGAGATTTGAAACAATGCAACAGGTAAAACGATTTTCCCGATTTTCTTTTTAATTTTTATATTGAGATCATTAAATCGTAGCAACGTAATAACAATTCGTACACACGGGATAATAATTCGCGTGCACGAAATAATAATTCATACGCACGAAAAAAGTAAATCTTGCGTACAACAACATCTTAGTGTTTCTTTTGTTAGTTTCTCTGGATGTGGACTTTATTGTTAGAGAATGTTGATGGGATGTAGTTTTATTTACAACTGTCTTGTCTTTAGGCGCTGAAGATAGAATAATAACGAGGATTGTGTACATATAAAATCGATTCAGGCCAACCTGTAGGCCTTATTGCCTACTGACCGTTCCAAGTCGGTAACCCTGTCTTCACCACCTTTTCTGTTGTATTTTGTAATTTTCATTGTATAATTAAATATTGCTCTTTGTTTGTAGTAAGGTGCGGACCTAAGATGCCATTGCTTTTGGACGATGCGGTTTCTATAGGATCCTATATCTCATTTTTATAAATACTCAGTATGGAAGGGGTATCAATACTAAATAGGGAGGGGTATAAGTACTCAATGGCGAGAGGTTATAAATTCAATACTCAATAGAGGGGTATCAATACTCAATTGGGAGGTTTTATAGGTTCTGGATGTGGAGGGCGTATCGATACTCAATGAGGAGAGTTATCGCTACCAAAGGTGGCAAATTATCTCGTGCGCACGTAATTAATATTACCTCAAAGGCATGACATATTAAAATTGTGTTCACACATGCTCTTCAGTGCTTCCGTAGATAACCATGTGTATACATGTAGACATATATGCACATATGTGTACATGCACATATGGCCGATATTTCTAACTTTTAACAGTCACTTATTCAGCGATTATCTTATTAAGTTAATGCTAATAGTTATTGGCCAATAGACTTATGCGTCAAAATAATCCTAAATGCTGACTTCATTTTCCAGCAAACTTAAGAATAACGGTATTATATATCAACGGATTCCGCCTTGACACTTTGTTTCTGATGCTATCCCCCGATTAAAGTGGCTGTGCTCTTCTCCGTATTGTACATGTATGCGTACACCTAAACAAGAATAATTTCATAAATAATCAAACATATCATGAGTATATAGCACTTATGTAGAAATGTTTGCTGCAATGTTCTTCTTTTCTCACGAAACATGGATCTATTTGTTTGGAAAAACGTAAACAATGGGCCATTGCTTACAAAGTAAGCACAACTTGAAATGTTTTATTCTTGGATACAATTGAAACTTAGATTCAATAAACATATCTTTTGAATACATTTTAATAGCCTAAATATCATCCATGTATATTTGTATGAATACATATTCGTTACCAAGAAGAGCATAGTCTCTTAAGATAACCACGACTGTGAAGGCCGTATGAACCACAATGTGGGCGATACTTAGTCGTATGGGTACGAACTGTGCACCACCTGTCGCAGGTTTGTTTTTATTTTGCTATGAAAGAGATTTCATGTTGAGTCTTTCACCAGATACCCAAGCAGATGTTATTAAACCTTTAATGACACCTCTCGCTATCTGGATGACATATTGAACATTGACAACCCTTTATTTCCAACTATGGTTAATAATATTTATCCTAAAGAACTTCAGCTTAACAAAGCTAATATATCTGATAATAACGCTTCTTTTCTTAATTTAGATCTCTCGATTGAAAATAATACAATAATTAGCAAAATCTGTGACAAGAGAGATGATTTTAATTTTGACATTGTTAAGTAACCCCACTTTGATGGGGATGTTCCCCGAGCAACCTCTTATGGGGTGTATGTGTCTAAACTTACACGTTTTTCAAGAGCTTGTACTCGAGTTGAGGACTTTAATATTCGTAACCTTTGTACAACTAAAAAGCTACTCAATCAGGGTTACCGTTACCATAAACTTCGTAAAACCTTTGCTAAATTTTATTATCTTAACCCTGATCTAATGTTCATTATATAACTCTATTTAAACAAAGATGGCCGCTGGCAGCCATGTTTAACGTCGAATCAAAAAGATTTTCGACATGGACCAACATCATGTAATGCTGATCATTTTAGAAAAAGTCCCATATCAATATCACTTAGAGTTTTTAAGAAGTAGTCGCTACAAACTTGTTTTTTAAAAACCTATTTTTAGATTTGGTGGCCATCTTGGATTTCACATCAACATGAATTTTCGCTAGGATCAACTAGACTTCATGGGCAACATTTCTGTAAAGTTTCATGAAAATCCATTCAGTAGTTTCAGAGGAGTAGTCGCTACAAAAAAAGTTTACGGACGGACAGACAGACAGACGGACGACGGACGCCGCACCACGGCATAAGCTCTGCTGATCTCTGATCAGTCGAGCTAAAAAGGACATGTTAAAAAGGTTTTTTAGTATTAATTGTACGCTCCATATCCTTTAAAACTGACAGGGGCGTAGCCAGAGCCTTTTGGAGGATACTCCCTGGGGGAGGGTTGTGGGAGGGTGTGTCCCCCTCTGGGTGGTGGGAAAATTTTGAAATTTGAGTGCAATTTCGGAGGTTTGTGGCTTCATTTGAGCGAGATTTTGGAGGCTTTCGCCTCCATTCATTAAGTGTTTTTTTTTAATATAGCGCCTCACCCCCTACCCCACTTCAATTTTTATTGCTGATTTTAAAAAATAAGCACTTTTATTTTTTCACATTCGATTTTCTAGAGTACGCCCGGGTGTACAGGAGTATGCCTGGCTAGCCCCTGACTGATAATACACATATTACACATAATACACATATATAATTTATATAGCCCAATTAATGCGCTGTTCATTGCAAAATAGGTAGACACACTTATTTATTTTTATAAACCACTCGATCTATACTTCTATATTCTTCCATATACGTAATAAACGCACATCTTTCCTTTTCGTACTAGAAAATAATCAATAAAATCCGTTTCGTCTAAATATTTCTACTATTTTACAAACCCATGTCTTTCAAAACCAACATGGCTGCCGCATCAATATTTTTGTGAAGGTTACATTGCACCATTGCGTTTGTGCTTCCGTGGTGTATAGTCAAATAGTGCCTAATAAAAAACGTTTCCCTGCCTTACTAGTGATACAAAATGCATACTTTTGATTGCTTTTTGTTAGTATTACCTATAATTCAGCCAAATGATGTAGTGTGAACATTGATTAGTGTTTGTTTGAGATATTTAATTATAATTGACATAGACAGTAAAGCGAAAGTAGAAATGGGATAAATCTATCTGTGACGTGTCAAAATAGAACGTGACGTCATTCAACAGATTGGCTTGTTCTTACATGATACATGACCCCCTGTTTTTATTGCATTTTTATATTGGCGGACGCTCGATCGTTTGATTGATATGTGTTTTAAAATTTTCTACAGAGAAAAATGCGCATTTTTTTCTTGATATACATTCGTCCTATATAAAACAAAGAAGGAAAATCAATGGTGCAATGTAACCTGAAGACGATTTTTATTTTGAACGACAGTGATGATTACTGGTGAATATTACACACAAGATAGTAGAATGCTTTTTTACTGTTTATTTTATCATTTAGCAATAACAAACACCACGAAATACTTCTGGTTTAGATTTCTGAATTTGCTAACGGAAAATATCCCCATTTCCTATTGATTCGTGCCACCCTATTGAATTCGTGCTCTTACAATTGACATAATAACACCACTTGTGTACTTTTTCGCGTGTCCAAATTTTATTTCGATTATTGCCAAGGTTTTCTTCCTATCTACAAAAATCGCGAAAACCACCGGAAATGAAGGTAAAACAGGTGAAATGCCTGTTGTCAATATACTGCAATTAAACGTTCTTATACAACAAAATATTACCAGCATGTGATACTTTTGCTAAAAAAAAATTATAAACAAAAATAAACAGGTCAAGTCTATTTCTCACTCGCTTCCATGTTAATAAAATATTACAGCCAAATGCCTGATCAGATTTACACATTTCCCGCTGGGGTTCTCTTTTTGGATAAACCAGTCCGATTTCACGAATTCAATAGGAAGCTTCTGGCCGATTTAGATCAGTTGACATGACCTAATTTAAGCCAGCTTTTTCACTTTCTCTTTTGCATTTGAAGGTTATTTGATGATAGTTTATAGTTATTGAAATGTTTATCTAGTTATATATTAAAGTATTCTATAATGCGCATTCGCAGACCGATCAGTTAAGGGGCACGAATTTACAGGAGAAGGGCATAATCTACACCGATAAAACGTCACACTATTGAATAAGACAAAAAAAAGAAGAAAAATGTAAAAAATCAAAATTGATATAAATTAAATGTCTCCATGAAAGATTTAAATATTGTGTGACGTTTTATGTTATAGAACTAGATGTCCATGTCATTAATCCGAGCCTTCTCTGACCTTACCAGCCCTTTTTACGATTTTTGATATTTCATCTGGCCAACTATAAAGCCGCAAACAAATTATTAAAAAAATGCTTTTAGGGTCAGAGAAGGCTCGGAATACCATGGCATGTGCTCGCACTTTATTTAGTTTTATCTATCTATCTATCTATCTGTTTATATTGCTGTACTCCCCTCACGGGTATTTTAAGCAGGAAAAAGTGATTTGTCGGTGAGAATAGAGAGAAAAGTTAAAAGTAGATAGATAAGACTATCTAAGTGAATAAGTGAAATAAAGGAGTGTTAATAGAAGAAATAAAAAAGAGTTTAAAAACAATGGAATTTGTGCGTTGAAGGACAAATTACTGTTATTCAAGTGGAATATAAAATAAATTTAGTGTATAAATTCTGCCGGTGCATTTTATACATATACACCGGCAACTTTAATTATCAAATTCCTTTTGTCTACAAAGTTGGATTGAACAAAGGTTCAGTAATTCATTCGGTACAAAACATTTATTTTATCTGTATTCGCAACATAAACCTTACATTTAAGGCTTTTGTAAATTGGTAAGTACGTTACTGGTCATTTTGTAACGAACTATTTGTTGCAGGGGAATTTAGTTTATTAGGATTAAAAGCGTTTGTAAGAATGCTTCTAGCAGAAGGAGGGCGTCGCCATTACTGGCATTAGTCATAGTTATCATGTATTACATATGCATGACGTAATCGATCCAACTCGTGTTACCTGCATTTTTCTATATCATGTATTGTTCATTTACGGCCGAAGAAGCAATATTTAATAGTCGTCTTATAAAATAATCTTTTTCGTAGATAAATATTTGCAACGTATTTAATTTAATAATGACTTTGTATCAAATTATGCTTGGTAGATTTTATCTCAACGCCGGCAAACCTTTTCTTTCAAGGGAAATAACTGTTCCTACATGATACATGTTTTAATGTTGGAGTTGTTCCTCTTCGATGTTCTTAACGTGGTTGTTATTGTTTCGTTTATAAACTATACATGTTTGTTTCTTGTTTTATAAGTGCGGTAAGTGATTGGGTCCTGAAGAGGTCTGCAGCTAGGAATCGGCGGATGCTGTTACTGGACACAGGGCTCGTTTTTTATCATATTATAATTAATTTTCACCTTCGAAATACACACGATTGATCATAGCAATTGTTCTTACCGAGGGAAGGAAAATGCTGTTGTGACCTGGATGTTCTGTCATTGATCATTGATCAGGCTGATCTTTTGCATGTGTGTGGGGGAGGGGGAATAAATAAATAAAATTATAGAATAAATAAATAAAATAAAAAAATAATAATAATAATACATAAATAATAATATTAAGAATATATATATATATATTTCGTAAATCGAAAGATTTAAAAAAAAAAATAACTACAAAAAATAATATAATTAAATTACATAAATAAATCAATAAAAAGAACCTGTATATAAAAATATTATTCTAATAATAAATGTAATAAATATATATACTTATGGATGCTAATTGGCAACGGATTAATCGCTCACGTTACATTTCAGTTGAAAAATGCCTAAACGACTGTCAAAAAGCCCGTACGCCAGGCGTCAGAAAGTGGTGACTCCGGAGAAATCGGCTAGTAGTACACCAGCACCTCCAGATTCGGCAGGCAGGACACTAGAACCTCCAGTCGTGGACCCGGAACTTATTAAGGAGGTTGTTCGACAGGTGACCCCCTATTTGGTCGAGTCGCTTGGGGGCATCAGGCGCGGTGTCGTGGTTCCGGAACCTGAGGTCGGTGTCGTGGTTCCTGGACCTGAGGCCCCACTCCAAGGTACGAGTACACAGAATGCCGTTTTACCCGTGTCAATAACCAGCATTCACGATGAGTTGGGTTCCAACATTGGGCCTAGCTTATCAAGCAAAATCTTAAACGGGGAATATGTTGATCTTGCGTTACTCCTTTCAAAGCCCCAGGAAGACATTTCAAAACATGTCTCTCTGAGTGATGGGCAATTGATTTTGCAGTCAAGGTCTTCTGGATCTAAAATTGCTGATGTTCAGCAATGGACAGACGCTTTTTTGATTTATATAAGTGTCTATACTTCCTTTCATCCAGAGGCAATATCTGGTTTATTAAAATACTTAAGTATTATTCGCTTGGGGGCCCAACGTTTTGCAGGGCTGGGTTGGAAATTGTATGATGAACAATTTAGGTTGAAGAAAGCCCGTGACCCATCTTCTTCTTGGGGTTTGGTTGATCAGGAACTATGGCTGTTATATATGTATTACACGCCTTCCACACCTGTTCAATTGGGTCTAAAACATCACAAGTGTTTCGACTACAATTCCAAGGGTTGGTGTACCAAAAAACCATGCAATTATCTTCATATATGTATGAGATGCTCGGGTTTCCACCCATCTTTGCGATGCAACAGTCACGCTTCACAATTGAACCAACCTCAGGCTAGTAATGTATTTAATTTTAGGGCAGGCGGTGGAAGTCAGCAAGGGGCACGTTTCCCGTCTCCTGTGCCAAGCTACCCAACACGTCCAGTCTATAGGTCAGCTGCGCCAGTTGGGGCTTCGCCAAGGCTCCAATTTAGATATGCCAACTCGCGGGCAAACACCCATTAGAATCAAACCTCTTTGTAGCATGTTGGAGTTTTACCCCGATACAGCCACCGCCAATGAATTGATACATGGTTTTGTTAATGGATTTAGATTGCATTATTCGGGACCTAGGCAATTTTCGGATTGCCAAAACTTAGTCTCTGTCAAAAACAATGAAGCGGAAGCTTTAAGATTGATTAACAAGGAAATTTCTTTAGGGCGTATGGCAGGCCCCTTTTGGGATCCACCTTTTCAAAACATAAGAATATCTCCAATCGGTTTGGTCCCGAAAAAAGACGGTAGTTCTCGGTTAATACACCATTTGTCATACCCATGTGGGTCCAGTATTAACGATTTTATTGATCCAAATTTATGTAATGTTCAATATGCTTCTTTCGACCAGGCCATTGAAATGATCCAAGGCCTGGGACCAGGGGCTTTGCTGGGGAAAATGGACATAAAATCTGCTTTTAGATTACTGCCAATAAATTATCTAGATTTCGAGTTGTTGGGCTTTAAAGTCATGGGACAATTCTTCTACGATATGTGCCTTCCGATGGGATGTTCCATTTCTTGTTCTCTTTTTGAAAAATTTGCAACTGCTCTGAGTGGGTAGTCAAACAACAGTCCAGATTAGATAGTGTTATTCATTATTTAGACGATTTTCTTTTTGGCGGTAGGAAAGAATACTCAGACTGTGCCTTGCTTATGGCTAGTTTTAGTAATTTGTGCATGGAAATTGGCGTTCCTATTGCGGATGACAAAACAGTGGGGCCTACTCATATTTTAATATTTTTAGGCCTTGAAATTGATTCTGAGAAAATGATAGTGCGAATTCCCAATGACAAATTGATCGAGTTAAGGAGCTTATTAACATTTATTTTGGGGAAGAAGAAGGTCACTCTCAAGTCTCTGCAGTCTCTTGCTGGCTCGCTGAATTTTTGCTCACGTGCAATACCAGCGGCTCGTGCATTTTGTAGGCGTTTTTATGACGCTATGTCGGGTGCAGCTCAACCACATCACTTCATTAGAGTGTCCAAACCAATGAAAGACGATGTAAAAATATGGTTAATATTCCTTGATTGCTTTAATGGCTACTGTTATTTCCCGGATTCAGTTTGGACCAGCAATTTCGACTTGCAACTTTTTACTGACTCTGCAGGCAATGCTAATTTAGGGTGTGCTGCATATTTCGAACCACATTGGACTTTTTTCCAGTGGCCATATAGTTGGCGCGACACAGAACTGATAACGGATATAACTTTTCTCGAGTTGGTACCCATAGTTTTGGCTTTTCAAATATGGGGCAATATGTTCCAGGGTAAAAAGATTGTCCTGCATACGGACAATCTCGCGCTGGTCTCTATTCTAAACAGAAAAACGTCCAGATCTGTCAGAGTGATGCACCTTGTTCGTCCCCTTGTTTTGCAAACTATGTTGTTTAACATACAGTTTCATGCAGTTCATATTGAAGGTAAAAACAATTGTATAGTTGATGCCTTATCTCGTAAACAATGGGTTCGTTTTCAGCAGCTGGCTCCCAGGCCAGAACAACACCCATGTCCAGTTCCTGCATCTTTCCTAGCTTTGATATCCAGTCTCGAGCAGACAGGCTTTTAGAGGCATCGTTGGCCTTCAACACGCGGGAATCTTACAATACAGGCATTAAATCATTTGACACTTTTCGGGTTAATTATAATATGCAATTGGCCTGGCCTCCAACCATACAGCAAGTAGTCGATTTCATTGCTCATCTGTCTCTTAAAGGGTGCGCACCCGCAACAGCTCGTTCATATTTGTCTGGCATTAGTTTCAAATGCAAACTTTTGCATTTATCAGATGTAACAAATAATTTCGTAATTAAAAAAATGTTAGTTGGCATGAATCGTCTTGATAAAAGGGTCGATCCCAGACTCCCCGTTACTCCAGATATGTTGGTCAAGATTTTAAAAATCTTACCGGCTATTTGCAGTTCAAATTATGAAGCTTCTATGTTCGCAGCTGCCTTTGCACTGGCATATTTCGGGTTTCTTCGAGCAGGAGAATTAGTGTCGGATAATAAGAGCCATTCAATTCATGCACTGACTTTCGACAGCATACACTTTTCTCAAGAAAACACTCTACTCGAAATACATTTGGCACACTCAAAAACAGATCAGAGGGGTGTGGGCACTATTATTTCACTTCCAGCTATTAACTCTACAATATGTCCTGTCACTCGTCTTAAATCGTATTTAGAGGTTCGCCCCAAATGTATCGGTCAGCTATTTATTCATTTTGGGGGTGGTCAAGTCACTCGGTATCAATTTAGCGCGGTGTTAAAAAAAGCGTTGATCGCTTTAGGAATTGATGCCAATAATTATAAGTCTCATTCTCTACGTATTGGCGCAGCTTCCAATGCGTCGCGTCTGGGAATGTCGGATGACATGATCAGAGAGCTTGGGCGATGGGACTCTAAGGCTTACAAAACATATATCCGAGTTCCGACCGAACAGCTCAACTATTGTTCCCCTAGTTGAATCGAGTCTTAAGTATTCCAGATACAAGATCTCGAGTGTGGATTGTGGGCTCGTCCATTATTACGGGGGCGTTTACATATGCCAGACAATCACCATCGGAAGGAGTCGGCCTGGGATTAGACGAGCTCCATGCGAGTGTTTGGTGGCAGGGGAAAGGTGGTTTGAGATGGCGCCAGGTCGAGAAGAGGCTCCAACTACTGTTGACTATTGAAGACCCTCCTAATGTACTAGTGTTGCACTGTGGCGGTAATGATATAGGTCAAGTACCAGCTGCAGAATTAAGGCACCAAATGGTTAAAACCTTAAACAATATCAAAGACCTTATAATACCTGGAGTTTTTATTGTGTGGTCACAAATTCTTCCGCGTTTAGTTTGGCGGGATGAGTTATCTCATTCAGCTTTAGAACGTGTGAGAGTTAGGGTTAATAGTAAGGCGGCTACAGAAGTGATTAAATTGGGGGGGGGGGGGGGGGGGGGGGGGCGGGTATATAAAATACCCGGAAATAGCCGAGTCAAATTTGCATTTGTATTCGGGCAAAGTTCATTTGTCCGACCAAGGCAATAAAGTATTCTTGCATAACCTACGTCTCGGGCTGCATTATTTTCTTTCACTTTTAAACAATGAATAACAATGTTTACCCCTCTGGCAATGTGACTGTTAGTGTGTACATGTCGGGAGTTTGCTAATACTGTTGCAGTCTCTATTGAAGAATTTTATTTTGAACGTTCTCAATTTCGAGACGTTTTTGTTTTATATTGTCGAGGCATTTGCTTCAGCTATTTCCTCTACTTGAGGAGTGTGTTGCCTCTATTTGAGGCAGTCTCTATTTGAGGCTTTTTTCTCTTTGCGCTCTCTATTTGAGGCGTTTGTTATTTTGGCGAGACATTTGCGTCAGCCATTTCCTCTATTTGAGGCATTTTTATTTTTGGCGAGACATTTGCGTCAGCCATTTCCTCTATTTGAGGTTTTTATTTTAAATAGTTTTTGTTGGCCACTCAGCTTTGTCGTATGTATTTAAACCATGTTGCATTTAGTCTAGTCTCTAAGCTGTGTCCCGCTTCCCCATGTGTGGCGGTGTCACGCAGGACTGCATGACATGTGGCAGTTTTTCGCGGTCACAGCAATTACTTATTGTGTAGTTAATAAGAATTTTGACATTTTCAATGCAAGAGCTTTCAATTAGGTACATTTGTCTTTGTGAACTGCTGTACCCAGGGTTCATAAAGTACATACATATGTTTAATTAACTACACATTTTATCTTCTATATTAGGTACATTTGTCTTTGTGAACTGCTGTACCCAGGGTTCATAAAGTACATGAATATGTTTTATATTTTATTTTGTTGAAGCCGTGGCCAATATATTCCAATAAACATAAACTGTAAACATTGCCTTGTATTGTGCTAAACCCATCTTTAATAATGGAATTTGTGCGTTGAAGGACAAATTACTGTTATTCAAGTGGAATATAAAATAAATTTAGTGTATAAATTCTGCCGGTGCATTTTATACATAGACACCGGCAACTTTAATTATCAAATTCCTTTTGTCTACAAAGTTGGATTGAACAAAGGTTCAGTAATTCATTCGGTACAAAACATTTATTTTATCTGTATTCGCAACATAAACCCACCCACCCTCTCCTGTTATTGAAAACAGTGTTTTCGGTTTTTTATGTTTTTATTTTCAGAGCATGGGATTTCATCGGTTTCAGTCGGGTTCTTCTGTCGCGGCTTCAACAGAGTTTACAGCAGTTCACGTTCGGGATCTCCACACGGTGGCGGCAGTTTTTCGCGGTCACAGCAATTACTTATTGTGAAGCTGACTGCCTAAACAGATCTATGTTTGGCAGGACAGCAATACTACGAGGAAGCAAATTCCATAGTGTGACTGTGTGGGAAAAAAAGAAAATTTGTAGAAGTTTGCATTTGTATGAATTTGTATGAGAGAATTCGGGTGCATGTGTCTTGTCATTCTGATAGGGTGTTGGAGATAAGGAGGCATTGGAATTTCAACCTGGTGATGAAATATTTTATAAAACAATAACAATTTTGAGTCAGTTTTTATGTCTTTTAGTGTTCTCCAGCCAAGATTTGTTTGCATATATGTTACACTGTGATATGGTGAATAGTTGTTTTTTACCCATCTTACTGCACGGCATTGTATCATTTCTACTTTATTTATGTTAGTGAGAGTGTATGGTGACCCGACTGTGGATGCGTATTCCAGTTGTGGCCTAACGAGAGTGGTATATGCAAGTTCGCGTACTTTTTCGTGTTTTGTGGGTATGTTTCTTTTTAGGAAGCCTAAAGTTCTGTTTGCTGTTGTTGTGATGCGATTAATATGTGTGTTCCAGGATAAATCATGCCTAGATATTTTGCATCCGACAGCGCTTCTAGTGTTTGACCATGAAGTTTATATTGGTGTTTTAGGGAGTTTTTATTTCTGGTTATATGGAGAACTTGACATCTATCTATCTATCTATCTATCTATCTATCTATCTATCTATCTATCTATCCATCCATCCATCCATCCATCCATCCATCCATCCATCCATCGTTCCATCCATCCATCTATCCATCATTTTAGATGAAGAAGAGGTGAATCTCTACGTTTGACGGGTATCACCATATTGTTTACCTCAGTATGAAACAGAATACATTATTATATCAGGACTTTCTAAGGTTTATAGTCCCTCTACCATATGAGCCCCCGGGAAGAATCCCCCGTTGACTCGGCATTATCTTTTGACTAATATATCAGGACTCCCTGATAAAACAAATAAATATGTACCCCATGTTCGGAACTTGCCAGCAGTCGCCATTTTGTTTATCTTATAATTGGGAGTAATAAGAAGGACATTTGAATACATGGATGAAAAAACTTTTAAAATATTATATACTTCACTAGTGAGGCCACATATTGAATATGCAAACCAAGTATGGAGCCCATATCTAGTAAAACACATAGTAATGCTGGAGAATGTACAAAAAAGAGCTACTTAATTAATCCCTGGTATGAAGGAGTTATTGTATGAGGATCGTTTGAAAAAATTAAATTTACCAACTTTAGCATACAGAAGAATTCGTGGGGACCTCATCGAAACATATAAAATCTTGTCTGGGAAATATGACTCTGATGTTTCATCAGTACTTATGGTTAATAACAACCCGTCAACAAGAGGGCATAATAAAAAGTTGTTTAAAAGAAGACCACGTCTAAATATACGTAAATATTCGTTCTGCTATAGAGTAGTAGACATGTGGAACAAAATATTAAGTGAAATAGTGGAAGTAAAAACTGTGGGGTTACTAAAAGACCGGAATACACCGGAATACACCGAAATACATATAATAAAGGCGTTATTTATGTAATTAATGGATAATAAATGATTATTTATGATTTAAATAGTAATATATACACACAGAATAGTGATTTATGTGTTTGGGGGCTTATATATATATATACGCACACTAATCACCACTATATGCACCTATATAGCAAAACTACATACTTGTCTCCATTTTTTTTGTTTATGTCCTATGCTTGCACAGACTGGCATACACATACAAATAACTATTTAAATATTTTAATAATACATTTATTACAAGTACATGTAAGCGTATATATATATCATAATGTTGTTGTTTAACAATTTATAAAGCAAGTTGACATAAGTCAAAACATCAAGCAATATTGCATGCATTCTAAGTATACAGATAGCACTAATACCAATATCATGTCATGCTGATCATTTTAGAGAAAGTCCCATGTCCATATCACTTATAGTTTTCAAGAAGTAGTTGCTACAAATTTATTTTTTGTTTTAGGGGGTGGTCGGGTCAACACATAGGTTAGCAAAATATTTTGCCTGTGTGCCTGTATTTTGCCAGTACTAAGCAATGTGGATTCGATCTGAAGTCCGAGGCTCGACCACTGAACCACGCACTAACTACCACGCACTCCACCTCTTATCTGGTTTTGTCTGATAAGAAACTTCGTCATCTCACCTCCCTCCGAGGTATTCTATATACCTACCGTAGTTATACTACTGAGGTTACTGTCCCTATGTTACCTATTATAAGAATAAATATGATGTGTTAACGAGACGTAACGTAATAATAACACTTTTCATTTAATTTATCAACGTGTGTGCTTTTACTATGATTGTATCACACTTTCATTTATAATAATCATGCAGATAACTACAGCTAATCATATACAGTTCCATTGTGTAACGGGTATAATTTATCTTGTGGTGATAGCCTACTTTGGTTGACATGCTACACTATTGTTTAAATGATATATTATCGGTAAAATAATCAGTACTGATTAATGTACTTAATGTTCATTTATTGTTTTACTTTAGCTATGTTAGGGTGCTTATAATTAAACTCTTCTAAATACTTTTTTCTATCTTCAATAAAATATTTACACTGAATGCAAAAAGGTCATGAAATTCATCGCCAAGTAAATTTGCAGTACCGAGGTCAAAGGTACGTAAATTTCTTTAAATATGAAAGAATCAACATTTCTCAATAGCACGCCTACTAGACTCCGCAACCGCCTCCAAAAAGAGGTGATAATACGACGTTTCGGAGACACTTCCGATGCGGTTGCGGAGAGTAAATAGAAGCAGAACGGTAAGTGTGAATTTAATATTTTCGTTTTATTTGGCCCTAACTCGATCTTTTTCAAAAATCGGGGAATGTGGTACGATGTAGGAATGTTTTCCCTTCCTGTTTCATGTGTTTCAGCATCACCAACAACATCATAACCACCACCACCACCATCCTCATCAGCAGCAACAGCAGTACCATCATCATCATCATCATCATCATCATCACCAACGACATCATTACCACCACCACCATCATCACAAACAACATCATTACCACCACCACCACCATCCTCATCAGCAGCAGCAGCATTAACATCATCATTATCATCATCATCATCATCATCATCATCATCACCAACGACATCATTACCACCACCACCATCATCACAAACAACATCATTACCACCACCATCATCATCATCATCACCATCACCAACAAGACCATAATTACCACCACAACACCACCACCATCATCAAAAACAACATCATTACCGCCACCATCATCATCATCACCAACAACAACATCATTACCACCACCATCACCACCATCATCACCAACAACAACAACATCATTAACACCACCATCATCACCATCATCAACAACATCCTTACCACCACCATCATCACAAACAACATCATTACCACCACCATCATCATCACCATCACCAACAAGACCATAATTACCACCACAACACCACCACCATCATCAAAAACAACATCATTACCGCCACCATCATCATCATCACCAACAACAACATCATTACCACCACCATCACCACCATCATCACCAACAACAACAACATCATTAACACCACCATCATCACCATCATCAACAACATCATTACCACCTCCATCCTCACCACCAACAACAACAACAACAGCATTACCATCATCATCATCATCATCATCATCACCACCACCACCATGAGAAAAAACAAAGCAGCAGCATTACCACCACCATCATCATCATTATCATCAATTGCAACATCAATAGTAGGGGTACCGTCAGCAGCAGACCAGTAATGTACAGTTCTTAAAACTTTCAATTTTGTAATTGTAATTTTACCTTTAGTTCTCCTTTCAAGCGTTGAACGGGGTACCTCAAACTTCCTCGCCGCCTTTCTAACGCTTCCAGACCCATTTCTAGCAAATAAGATGGCTCTTTCATGGACTCCTGGCTCCATTTCCCTTGTTTGCTGTTCTTTTGGCTAGCTATTCAAATTTCTAAAACCTAAATAAAAATTATTCTTCATACTCGTAGGCTTTTATCGTTCTTAAAAAATGCAAGTAATTTTAAATATATATTAAAATTTTGTTACATAATTATGTTGAATTAGATACTTAATTTTAACAAATTATTTGCCATAGTTTTATTTCAAACTAATAATGAACTAGACGTTCTAAAATTACCTTAACAATTCAATCAAATTACCCGAATACATTTGGGTAACTGGGCCACTGACGTTACTGTCAATAACGTTAGTGGCCCAGTTACCCAAATGCATTCGGGTAACTGGGCCACTTGAATAGTAACCGTTCTGTACAGTGTATCTTTAAAAAATGTGTAAATCAATTTTATTATATTTAATCAGTAACATTTACCCTTTAAGTAAACGGATGTGTACCATTATTAATATATAGGTAATATTTATACAGTCATGAATTAAATTTGAATTATTTACTTTTTTTGCAGGTGACGTCATTGAAAACGTCATGATTGCAAAAGTAAAATTGTATGTTCAAATAAAACTCTGTAGTATGAATATCAATAATTGTTATTTCAACTTGACTATCACAAAATGTAATGTGTAAACACATATCACATTTAGACTTAACAAACATAAATCAAAACAAATATAAAATTCGATAACATTCTGTGTTTTAGAAAGCATTGTACAATTTCAATTCGGACAATTTCTTACGTAAAATAAGGTAAAGCTTCATCATCAGGGTGATTTAGTTTACAAAATTGCATTAACTTCATGTGTAATATTTACAAAATACCACACTTTATTTTAAACTGGTTTGTTTTCTTTCTGTTTCGTATGTTTTCTTAAAAATATTCCTCTGAATTAAAATTGTTATGCCAATTTCGAAACGGTAGTGTTTTCTACTCTTCTAAGCTGTAAATTTTTTTTATAACATACCACTGTATTCGTCTTCTTCTATCTTTTGTTCTGTACTTTCATATCAAATTTAAAATATTTGCCGCCTGCAAAGGTCACGGAAGTTTATATTGCAAATGGCGATAGTTGATATAAGGGAAACAACTTTTATTGATTTTATTTTTACGATATGCGGTTAGTGGCCCACTTACCCGAATGGCCCACTTAGGCGAATTTACCCTACTACTACCCGAAATGTTTCTTGATGGTATTGATATATTATCACCTGTAATATGTAAACTGTTTAACTTCTTGTTTGAACATTGTATATATCCCGAAATGTGGAATTATGGCATTATCGTACCCATCCCAAAAAGTGGTAATATTGATGATGCGAATAATTATCGTGGTATTACTTTGACTAGCATATTCTCTAAATTATTTTCTATACTACTTGATAGTAGATTAAGACATTGGGCTGAGAGCAACAATTTACTAACAGATTTTCAGTTTGGTTTCAGAAATAAAAAAAGTACAATCGATTGTGTCTTTATCTTGATGAATTTAATCAATAAAACTTTTAAGCTTGATAAGAAAAAATTATATTGCACCTTTGTACATTTCCGCAAGGCCTTTGACTTAGTATATAGGGATGGAATGTGGCTAAAACTTATGAGATATGGAGTTTCATCTAAAATGGTTAATATGTTGAGAGCTATTTACACAAATGTAAAGGCTTGTGTTAAACTTAACGGTACACTAAGTGAGTGTTTTGTTTACCTTTTTCATTAATGACATGTATGATGTATTGCATAATCGAACGTTTGACTCGATAACAATTGATGAAATGCAAATATTTCTATTATTGTTTGCTGATGACACTGTTTTGTTTTCATATACAAAAGAAGGTTTGCAGAGTTTACTTGATAAGATGTGTGTATATTGCAATAAGTGGGGTATTGTTGTAAATAGTGATAAAACAGTTGTAATGACATTTAAAAATGGTACGAGAATTGAAAATGTAGACATATTCTATAATGGTAGCAAATTAAAAAATGTAAAGACGTTTACTTATCTAGGTGTTACATTGTCTGCAAATTGTTCATTTTATCAGACCCAAAAAGTCTTATCCCAAAAAGCCATGAAAGCTTTGTTTTCACTTAATTCATTATTTGAGGCTGTGCCACAAAATGTCTCTGAAAAAATCAAACTTTTCGATACCATGGTAGCACCAATATTACATTATGGTTCTGAAATATGGGGGTTTCATGGTGCACCAGATATAGAACGTGTACACATGAAATTTTTAAAACAAGTTCTTGGTGTACGAGCTCAAACTTCTAACAATTCTGTTTATGGCGAACTGTGGATATTTCCTTTAGCCGTAATTAGAAAAATGAGAATTATAAAATACTGGTTTAAGATAATGAAATCAACGGAACCATTAAAGCATAAAGTATTTTATGTTGATATTGGTGTGGACGGTACCGTCGTAAACAAAAATGCATGGGCGTTTCAAGTAAAAAACCTTTTAGATAGTCTGGGATTTGGCTACATATGGAATATCAGTACGGTATCAAATCTACAAATTCAAAAGGTTATTGAAAGGATTTCAGACCAATATCTACAAACATGGTATTCTGAAATTAATAACTCACCCAAGCTTGAAACATATGTCAAAATTAAAAAAGGATTTGAAATTGAAAAATATTTAAATTGCGTTGCTAATATAAATCACCGTAAAGAAGGATAGAAATATCGGACAGGGAACGCAGCATTCAAGGACGACAGTCAACCACAAAACACAAAAACAAACACGCAACCAGACAAACGAAAAGGCAAAATTAAACAAGAGGTCAATGACCTTGAAGCTCTACTGATTGATTTTGATTTCAGGAAGAAGTCGCTACAAACTTGTTTTTTGAGAATTTATTTTTAGCCGTGGCGGCCATCTTGAATTTCCGGCCGACCTGAAATTTTGCTAGGATCAATTAGACATCAAGAGCAACATTCCTGCGAAGTTTCATGAAAATCCGTGAAGTAGTTTCAGAGGAGTAGTCGCTACAAGTTTTCATTATATAACTCTATGTAAACAAAGATGGCCGCTGACAGCCATGTTTAACATCGAATCAAAACAATTTTTGACAAGGACCAACATCATGTCATGCTGATCATTTTAGAAAAAGTCCCATATCAATATCACTTATAGTTTTCAAGAAGCAGTCGCTACAAACTTGTATTTTGAAAATCTATTTTTAGCCATGGCGGCCATCTTGAATTTCCGGCAGACCTGAAATTTTGCTAGGATCAATTAGACATCAAGAGGAACATTCGTGTGAAGTTTCATGAAAATCCGTCATGTAGTTGCAGAGGAGTAGTCGCTACAAGTTTTCATTATATAACTCTATGTAAACAAAGATGGCCACTGGCAGCCATGTTTAACGTCGAATCAAAATAATGTTCGACTCGGATAACCATCATGTCATGCTGATCATTTTAGAAAAAGTCCCATATCAATATCACTTATAGTTTTCAAGAAGTAGTCGCTACAAACTTATTTTTTAAAAATCTATTTTTAGCTGTGGTGGCCATCTTGAATTTCTGGCCGAACTGAAATTTTGCTAGGATCAATTAGACATTAAGAGCAACATTCCTGTAAAGTTTCATGAAAATCCGCCAAGTAGTTTCAGAGGAGTCGTCGCTACAAGTTTTTACTATATAACTCTATGTAAACAAAGATGGCCACTAGCGGCCATGTTTAAAGTTGCATCGAAATAAATTTTGACAAGGATCAACATCATGTCATGCTGATCATTTTAGAAAATGTCCCATATCAATATCACTTACAGTTTTCAAGAAGTAGTCGCTACAAGTTTATTTATTTTAAATCTATTTTTAGCCATGGCGGCCATCTTGAATTTCCGGCCGACCTGAAATTTTGCTAGGATCAATTAGACATCAAGAGCAACATTCCTGCGAAGTTTCATGAAAATCCGTCAAGTAGTTACAGAGGAGTAGTCGCTACAAGTTTTCATTATATAACTTTATGTAAACAAAGATGGCCACTGGCAGCCATGTTTAACGTCGAATCAAAACGATTTTCGACAAGGACCAATATCATGTCATGCTGATCATTTTAGAAAAAGTCCCATATCAATATCACTTAGAGTTTTCAAGAAGTAGTCGCTACAAACTTGTTTTTTAAAAACCTATTTTTAGATTTGGCGGCCATCTTGGATTTCACATCAACATGAATTTTTGCTAGGATCAACTAGACTTCATGGGCAACATTTCTGTAAAGTTTCATGAAAATCCATTCAGTAGTGTCAGAGGAGTAGTCGCTACAAAAAAAAAGTTAACGGACGGACAGACGGACGGACAGACGGACGGACGACGGACACCGCACCACGGCATAAGCTCTGCTGATCTCTGATCAGTAGAGCTAAAAATGCAAAAGACATCACAAACACAAAAGGGTTGACAATAGGGCTACCGCCTTGGAACGGTCAGTGGCAAAGTAGGCCACTGGGGGTTTAAACCGGTTCTAGGGTGCACCAAACCTCACACTTACCCTACTGTCATCCTATTAAAACAGGACAGTGTAAATAAAAAATCCCCGCCATGATCTAATCTCTAACCAACAAGGCAGCATCAATAGGCAATATAAGTAAAACACAAATATGCTCGTGTAAATATAATACAAAAAAACAATAGCCTAGAAAGCCACAATGAAGGTACTCAATGACTTGGCAGAAGCCAGAGCAGTAAGAGAATACACCATTAAGGGCACGACAAGAAAGATCATGGACAAACATCAAACGCTACCGTCCCAATGGGCTTTAGGTAGGCGTCATCATAGGGTCCACAGCCTGTCCGGTCATCGTACAATTAAAGAGGAAAGCATAGTGACGAACTGTAAAAGGGTCCAACACCAAGCATGCAGTACGTTGCAAAATGATAGGGTCATAACCTCTTTTGATAAACTTTTTAACAAGTTTAACAAAGATAGTATGAAAGTGATCATGACCAAGAATCTTACGAAGTTTATAAATCACATCACCATAGAAGTCAGGTTGTGATAGTCCTTGTCGCAGAAGAGTCCTTAAATTACATTTATATTTGGAAAGAAGATCAGGGTTACGATAATACAATTTTGCAAAGGTTTTACGAAGTTTATGGTAACGGTAGCATTAACTAGATTTAGATGTTCTGCACACAAACTTTCAATTGATGAAGGTCGATTTCGAAATATTGAACGAAATATGAGGTTATGTACAAAATGTAATATGAATGTTGTAGAAAACGAGTATCATTTTTTAATGGTATGTCCTAAATACAGAAATATACATAATGACTGTTTTCCAAATTACTATTCAGTATTGTTCTTGGCCAACTAGTCAAAAATGTGTGTCACTTATGAACACACAAGCAACTGGACTGTTAATACGATTAGCAAAATATATATATCTAGCCAACGAACTTAGAAATAGTGATAATTAGTGTTTCTATTTGCATATGTGTGTAAACTTAAATTTTATTAGTCGGATAAATGAATGGTTAATGGATGTAACGGTAGTCAGAGTTTCTATGCATTGTTCTAAAGTCTTTAAATATAAATTCTTTTCAAATACAATCTTGATAATGGTAATAACATGTGATAAAATGCCTTTGATAGAACGTAATAATTATAAATGTTCCACTGAAATATATATATTCATTCTCTAAATGAAGTATGTATGTTTGTTTGTACTCTTCTCTGAAATATTGTGTATTGTATTCCGCCTTGTTTAGGCAATAAACATGTAAATGTTATGCCAAATAAAATATTGAATTGAATATTGAATTGTTAATTGGATCAATGATTTGTACAATAAGCTTATTGTACAAATCCTTGATTGGATCCATCAAAACACAAGAATGTTATGCACGACATATGGACCAGTGTATTGGTGCTTTAACTTTTCGGCCGCACTAGTTCTTTCATCTGTCATGTAAACGTAATCACCTGTCGATAAAGTCAACGGAGACTTTACATTTGCACGTTCAACCATGTCTGCCTGAGACTTTTCCAGATGTAACTTATGGTTGTAAGAAGAGCTTGCTTTTGTTGTAAGCAGGTATGGTAGTCTTTTGGAATAGACTTCAGATCCGGTACATGTGATGACAGAGGAAACTTTGGTCTCTGTGCATAAAGTATTTCAAACGGCGAGTATCCCATACTGGCTTTAACTGCATTGTTCGTATAAAACACTATTGCAGGAGTCAAAATGACCCAATTGTTGAAATGTGTGTTCATATATGGTGTTAGGTTTGTATCTTAAGTTCGGTACGCTCACAGGCGCCAAGTCAATAAAGGACAAAACTAGGTGTAAATTGTTGAGGAATTTCCATCATTTTGCACAATTCAGCAGTCATATTGACAGTGAGCTGTTCCTTGATCGCTTATCAATATGTCACACGTTAGATAAGATAGATTCTTTATTTCCTTCAATGTACAGGAGAGCATATACATATAATTGTAACATATAATACAAATTAAAAATTTAACATTAGCGAACGGTAACATATATCTATATATATAATGGACCAAGACTCTATATACATACATCAATACATTTTGATTAATGATTATTTTACAATTAGACTATAAATGAGTTCAGAATTTGAGATAAATACTATTTATATGAATCATATTTTGCTATGTATTACCATATGCATGACTCTTGCCGAAACGAAACACAAGAAGAAAAAATGGTGCAATATACTCATAACCCTATATATTAACATGTATCATATTTATGACTCTTGCCGAAACGAAACTCAAGATGTAAAAATGGTACAGTTTACTCAACTTAAATTAGTTAAACATGTATCATATTTATGACTCTTGCCGAAACGAAACTCAAGATGTAAAAATGGTACAGTTTACTCAGCTTAAATTAGTTCATGCCTACTCTCATAATTAATAATACAGACTTATTAAACATAGTAGGAACCACTATTGAAAATATTATTTCATTTTCTATAATAAAACACATAAAATCTAGTAATGTATATCTACACAAAATAATTAAAGAATATTCCCAGCCTTCAAAACGCTTTCTTGTCAACTCGTACCTGAGTCAACTCGTACCCTAGTCAACTCGTACCCTATTTTGGTCAACTCGTACCTTAGTCAACTCGTACCTTAGTCAACTCGTACCCCCTTTTTAAAATGACTTTGGACAGCAGCGGTAATAAAGAACAATGGTATATAGTCTATAACTTTAATGATAAGTGACAAAGTTATTTAAGAATGTAATAATATGAGATTGTTATAAAGCAGCATTTTTTAATGTTTTTACATGTACAGAAAAACAGGGAACATATACATATATACAAATCACATGAACATACATACAACGTATATACACATGCACACGATGCAATGTCACTAAATTTTCACTTTTTCGGCGTCGGCGTTTACTCATCATCCGGCCTGCGGACTGCCGGCTTGTAGAGCACGCTGAAGTGTTTCAGTAGGCCGGTTGCCGTTAACTCCCCTCGACGGTACCGCATCCAGAGCTCAAAAGTCTTTCCCTGAAAACTCATGTAAATTCTCCGCTTGTATCGCCTCAGCTGAAGTTCGCACACTAGTTGTACATTTCTAATGGCGACATTGGCCTCGTCGTTCAGTAGACGCACGAGGAGGTAGAATGGCGGAGTACCCCCGGCTCTCCCATTCAGACGTCGATGCCACTCTGCAAAATATAATAATAAAAAAGTAGTTAATAGAACTTATATTATTATTATTTTCTTTTATTTAAGAAATAGAACATCGTTTACTGTGAATTATCGTTTAATATATCACGGTTTGGAGTGAAATTATTGTTTACAATTGAACGACAAACCGTGATATATTATAGATAATTCACCGTAAACGATGTTCTATTTCTATTCTAAAACCCCTAAAATGTGAAAATAACGCACACATCTGAAATCTTTCGCATTGCTTTGCTTGCTCTCCTAACGTTGCATACGTCACAATGTGGAATGCGCAATGCGCAATGCTTATTCTCCTAACGTTGCAAAAATTACAATGATATATCGCTCAATATAACGAGATATTTTAAACTAGGCTATATAGTGCGGGTGTATTAGAATATTGTGTATTACCTTCAACGTCGTTATTTGTTCGGACGCTCATGCCGAACACCGACCAGCACTCCACGGGCCACATGACGGACTCGAACCATGTCGACCTCATATACCTCAGCAGAGGATAGAAGCGGCTTGGGGCGATGTCAGCCAGAGACCCGAATACCTCCGGGATGTGCTCGGGAGGGAGGAACGGCAGACATAGTAACTTCCGGAGGAAGGAGTACGTCTCTGTCCTCTCTGTGTATTCGGTCGCAAGACCCTTCGCCTGAAAATAAACGCATATTTGCCATACTTAAAAAAAATCTATAATATTATTTTGTCTGTAAGTACATCGACATGCTTTATTTAGTTGTAGCTCAGGTGAGGGACTTGATGGTACAAATTTTTGACGTTTTGTATGATTCATTTATAATTGCTATAACTAACCAATATTTAAAGCTTGAACGCATTTGACGTTTTGTATGATTCATTTATAATTGCTATAACTAACCAATATTTAAAGCTTGAACGCTATGGAGTATAATTATACAGTTCAATTATAAATGTTTAATGCCTACCTGCACTTGCCGCCAAACTGCCTGTCCCCAGTGGAACGCACACCCATGTATCTGCGCGCCATCGAACACGTGGCGCAATGCCTTCCAGAGAGCCGACTCGTAATCCACAACGAAGTCCTCCACGTCCATCTCACGGTCAAGCAGCCGCCCGATTTTCTAAAAAATAATAATCATGGTGAAAGTACACATTTCGTCAAAGCTATTCGTATGTAAGGAAACGTAATAAAACGGCTGTAGAATCCGTCTGGAATAAACTCTTCATTAACCTGTAAATAAATAATCGTCTCATCTAAGCTTATAAACATAGCGCCACGGAGCGTCCTTTTTTTAAGTCGAAAAGGGGACACAACTCAATAATTATTATGTGGGCATTGTCGCTAGCAATTTGTGTACATAGTTTCATTCAAATACGTTGAAGCCATGTTCGATTGAGCTTTGTCAAAGGAGTCTACCATTCACCAAACAATGTTCAGTCGCATTCCAGTAGCATAATTTTATTTCAAAACTTGTGTGTTATATTCAGTGTTAAATTAATACAGGTTATAGTGGTATCAGAGACAGTGTTTACGATAAAACTATAAAAGTTAAGACTGGAAAACAGAACGTAATATTGAATTTCTATTTTTTTATTTATTTTTTTATCGTAATGCTTGTAACAAACACGTTCACAAACCTCTACCATGGTGGAGTGCAAAGCACCACTTAAGCCGTCGCCATCGGCGGAAAGCTGAACGGATGTATCTGGACGCTCACATTGCTTGCAGGTGAAGGACAGTATTATCAGTCGCTTTCTGGCCTTGAAGTAGTCCAGCCTGGTGATTCCTGTTTATTATGTCAAATGGAAAAAAAATCAAGAGTTTTAAACGAAGATGATTTTAATAATCTAGATAATGTTGTTATCAGTACATCGGCAAAACAATTAACACCTTTTGGCATAGACTATAAGGCCTTTAATTAGTTTCCCACAAATCAGTAGCGACCGGGGGCCTATTAATCAACAGAATCAGATAATCCAATTATCGATTACACAATACAGTGGTAAACAGTATAGCTATAGTTAATTACGATTATGTGGAAAAAAACTTAATAAACTGTATAGATACTTAGGTGTTTATTTGTTTTTAAATGGAAACATTCATTTGAACTAGAACCATACATCGATCACATTATAGACAAAATATATAGAATCGCATTAAGTAGATTTCGACTTTGATCACATTCTTTGGAAATAGAAAGAGGACGCTATTTTAATATTCCGCAAAATGAAAGAAAATGTCATATTTGCAATACAAATAAATGTTGTTGTTGTTGTAATTTAAATCTCATCTAAATTTTCAAATAAAACATCTTCATACAAAACAAATAAAATATGTAGCCATTCAGTAAAGAATTATAAGAGATTGTAATATTATAAAAATTATACAGATATCAATGCACAATATTTCCCATTATTAAACAATTATATTCACTAAAACTTAAAATTTGCCAGTTAAAAGTAGCTGATTATTTTTTTTCATTATTTTCCTGTACAAAACAGTATTAAGTGGACATGTTCATGTTGGAGAATGATTAGATAGTTTAAAAGTTCGATAGCTAAATTATGATATTTCTCGCATAATCGGAATTACACTTGTTGATTAAATGCCATGTTTATAGTGATCTAAAAAAGTAATGCTGCTAAATCAGATAGTTGTAACCAATGTTCTAACTACACCGATCATACAATTTTAATTTCTCCGCAAAGCCGGAATTGGAGTACACTCTTCAAACTTGAAACATAATAAGCCTTGATACACCATTTTAACTTCTTTTTATGAAATTGCCCTCGTGCCTTCATAAACCAAATAATATTTCAATAAAAGATCTTACCTGTGTTGCACGTGCGATGCTGCCAGCGATCGCAAACGTCGCACGTGACTGCATGCTGTAACCGCCTGACTGGATACTGGCACTCAATACACAAGTCATCCATTAAGTCCCAAATAACACACAATAATACAACACTAACAAATTATAAACACTTTATGTGTTCTTATAGTCACTATAAACGTAAAATCCTGAACACAAGTGTAACAAAATGTCTAATACACAAAATATAATCCACAATTTATTGAAATTAAATTTACGAAAAGCTTAGATACTTAGAACAATATTAACAATATTAATAATACTTTTGCAAAATGCTTACTGACAACCATACATATATAGTGCAGAGTATCAATGATCAATGATTAAGTTCATAATTATAATTTGTAACAAACAAATTACTAAAGAAATCAAAAGGATTAAAAGTTGCCGCTTCAATTCGAAGAGAGCGCCGCATGTTGTATCTCGGAAATAATTAACAGTTTGTCCTCATGGTATATTTACAAATACAATATTAAAGTTAATTAACATTCGCCGAAACATACAATTATACACAATCATCAAATAATCATTTAATTTCATACAGTTTGCTAGTCACTGTTAGAAGTATTCTATGAGTATAAAGACGGTAACATATTCATTTGGTAAATGTATAATTATCGGCTTTTTGTTTTCTTTCTTTAGTTATCTTTAACAAGTTCACACAAACATTTCACACAAACGTATCTTTTCAAAATATTACAATGGCATTCTTTTTGATTGATGTGTACATATCATTTTCGGAACTTTATATACCATCCTGAAAGAAATGAAGAAAGTATAGTTCAACACCAATATTAATTCCATTAGAATAATAAATAAACTCTTTTTTCCAGATTTTTTTAGTAGGTACGAGTTGACCAAAACGGGTACGAGTTGACTTGGGTAGGTACGAGTTAACCAAAGATCAGGTACGAGTTGACCAAAATAGGGTACGAGTTGACTAAGGTACGAGTTAACTCAGGTACGAGATGACCAGATACCTTCAAAACGGAGTCGTAATATCGTCAGCTGCCTGCTGGCATTACCGAAAAAGACACTTAACCATTATGTATTTTAAATACACTTATAGTAATTAATTACACCTTCGTGACAATAAGCTGCATTACTTTGTATAATTAAAAATAGTATGAACCATTTTTACAATAATAGCCAACATGTTATCAGTTTCAGATTCAATTGTCGAAAAGTGTTTGAATCCTGATAATAATATGCATATCTGATCTCGAGGACCTTTAAGAATAAACTCTTTGTATGACTTTAATCCAATATTTTGTATTAATGCATTCCACAGTTGTTGTCTCGCGGAGTCGTTAACTGAACAGTAATGCATAACATGTAATAATAAGTTGTCTACTAACAAATTACACATTTTACACTTTTCAGAGCGACTAAAAGAGAACAGTTTTCCAAGTATTACTATTGCAGTATAGCAATGTTTCCTTAAATCAGGTCTTTCCCTGCTTAATTTCCAAATATCACTTGGTTCCAAATATCACTTGGTTCCAAATTGTTAAATAAACAATAGCATGGTATTTGATTTAACTTAAGGCCTATTCGTGAGAGCCTTTGCTTTGAATCCAGATCGCACACCTTAGTTTTCAAAATTTGTTTCAATGAGTACTTTGACGGAATATTCGACGTTGCTGCAAAACTCTCTAGTAAATAAAGTATATTATATTTTTTAAGCAGTCTGTGTATATCTGGAAAATAGCCTAACACTTGGTTGTCATTATTCAAAAAACTCATCAACCTATTTATAAATGTCTGCTTCGCGAGGTATTTATTTGGTAATCTACACAATTGACCAAAAAATTGTATTTTTTTAAAGTCAATTACGGTTTCAATTGGCGAAATTCCAAGAGCACTTAAAGCTATATCAGTGGATGTATATGTAGGCAGCTTTTGGATATATTTGACACAGAATCTGTGTGACCTCTCCAATTCTAATACATTGGAAGGAGAAAGCGAATTCCACAGTTCACAGCCATACAGCGCTTTTGATAACATGATTGAGCCCATGTGGGTGAATTCCGCTATTTATCAGACTTAAAAAGGTACCTCTTAATTTTGTATTGGACTCATGAATAGAGTCGTTTATGTCCATATATTTATCTATACGAATACCAAGATGAGTAATGAATTGGACTTCATTTATTTTTTGGTTCGCACCAATAGTCCATTGCCTGGTGTTACGATCAAATTCAGCCTGTGTTTCATTAAATACTATCACTGCACATTTTTTAGCTCGACTATTCGAAGAATAAGAGAGCTTATGTAATCACCCCGGGGTCGGCGTCGGCGTTGGCGTCGGCGTCCCACATCAAGGTTTGCGTGTAAGCTGTGTTTACAAGTCTATATCTCTTACATTTCTTATCCTAGCACAACCGAATTTGTTCATGGGCTTCCTTATAGCATTATCTTAAGGGCTGCATAAGCAATTTTGGTTCCTGTAACCCATGGGCTCCCATGGAACCCAAATTATGATAGCCCATAAAATGTGCCCCCCATTTCACATCAAATTTTGCGTGTAAGCTGTGTTTAAAAGTGTATATCTCTTACAATTCTTACCCGCTCCCCCCCCCCCCCCCCCCCCCCCCCCCCCACCCTCAAAACGAAATTTTATTTAATGTTTATTGTTTTTTTTACATATATCTGTGTTGTTTTGGTAATTTCTTACGCATAGCTTCTTACACATATATGTTGCCCCCCCCCCCCCTCCCCCCCCCCCCCCCCCCCCCACCACCACCACCACCACCCACCCACCCACTCGAAACTTTTTCTCGAGTGACTATCGTCTTAAAGAGGCAAGCTATAGCATTTTTAACTAAATCAAAAGCCATAACTCCGCCATTACTGGTCCAATCTGGCTGGTTTTCGAACTTGGCCAGTAGAGATAATAAAAATAAAAAATAAATATATATCAAATAATTAAAAAAAAAAAAATAAAAAAAAAAAAATAAAAAAAAAAAGAAAAGAAAAAAAAAGAAATATAAAATAATAAAAAGAATAAAAAAAAATTAAAAAGCTGGTAAATGTTGGTAAAGATCAGATCAAAAATGAAGGTCCTATTGCCTTAAAAAGGCAAAATATAGCATATTTAACGAAATCTATGGGCCATAACTCCCCTGTTATAGATCCGATTTGGCTGGTTTTCGAACTTGTCCGAGCTTTCATTGACATTAACAATCTGGTAAAGTTCGGTAAAGATCAGATGAAAAATGAAGGCCCTATCGTCTTAACGAGACAAAAGATAACGACGGACGGTCGGACGACGGACAACTCGGCAACCCATAAGCTCTACTGGCCTTTGGTCAGTAGCTGGCCTTCGGTCAGTAGAGCTAAAATAAAAAAAAATAAAAAAACATTTAAAAAAAAAGAAAAATCTGGTAAAGTTTGGTAAAGATCAGATGAAAAATGAAGGCCCTATTGCCTTAAAGGGAATGTAGCGATACAGCCAAACAAGCTCTGTTATTGAGAGTTCTGAAAAACTTGGAAAAATGTGAAAGAATTATCGAAATCGGATAATAAACAAAAAAGATATGACCTGTTAAAGGTTGTTCTGAAACGAATATGGGAGCCGCCATTTTTAAAACTATGACGTCACAGTTCCATATTACCATATATGGCATATTGATAAATATCATTTAAAACGAAGAAAATCACTGCAAATGAATGATTTTTTTTTACTGGCCATAGTAAGCATTATTGCCATTAAATATTACATATTTTTCATGTTGTTGCTGTCATTTTTAGCTCTACTGGCCAGCAGAGCTATGGGATGGCGAGTTGTCCATCGTCCGTCAGTCGTCCGTCGTTAACTGTTGTCTTGTTACCACGATAGGGCCTTCATTTTTCATCCGATCTTTACCAAACTTTAACAGGATGTTAATATCAATGAAAGCTCAGATAAGTTCGAAAAACAGCCAGATCGGAATAATTTCACCGGAGTTATGGCCCTTGTTTTGTTGAAAAATGCCATATTAAGCCTTGTGAACACTCTAGCACCTTCATCTATTATTTGATCTTTACCAAACTTGCACAGATTGTTAATATCAATGAAAGCTCGGATAAGTTCGAAAACCAGCCAAATCGGATTAGTAATACCGGAGTTATGGCCCTTTTTTTTTCTTCTGAAAATTGCTATTTTCTGCCTTGTGAACGCTCTAGCACCTTCATTAATAATTCGATCTTTACGAAACTTGCACAGATTGTTAATATCTATAAAAGCTCGAACAAGTTCGAAAACCAGCTAAATCAGATCAGTAACACCGGAGTTATGGCCCTTGTTTTTTCTGAAAAATGCTATTTTCTGCCTTGTGAACACTCTAGGGCCTTCAATATTAATCGGATCTTTATTTAACTTTGCCAGTGTCTTTATATCAATGAAAGCTCGAACAAGTTCGAAAACCGGCAAGATCAAAATAATTTCAACGGAGTTATGGCCCTTGTTTTGCTGAAAAATGCCATATTAAGCCTTGTGATCACTCTAGCACCTTCATTTATTATTTGATCTTTACCAAACTTGCACAGATTGTTAATATCAATGAAAGCTCGGATAAGTTCGAAAACCAGCTAGATCGGACCATTACCAGCGGAGTTATTGCCCATGATTTAGTTAAAAATGCTATATTTTGCCTCGTTAAAAAAATCAGACAGATCGGACGAGTAACAGCGGAGTTACGGCCCTTGATTTTGTTAACAATGGTATAATTTGCCTCGTCTTACGATAGGGTCTTCATTTTGCATCTGATCTTTGCAAAACTTTACCGGATTTTATGAAAAAAAAAATATATTATATTTGATTTTATTGATTGAAAAAAAAAAACTTTTTTTTTTTGTTTGATTTTTTTTTTGTTTTTGAATAAATTTTTTTTTTTTTTTTTATTTTTTATTTTTTTTTTTTAAATTTTGTTTTAGTTTGTTTTTTTGTTGTTTTTTTTAGCTCTATGTTGGACCAGTCGGACCAGAAACAGAGGAGTTATTTATGGCTCTTGATTTAGTTAAAAATGCTATATTTTGCCTTGTTAATACGGTAGGTCCTTCATTTTTCATCTGATCTTTACCAAACTTTACCAGATTCTTTAGTTATGTTATGGCCCTTGATTTAATTGATAAGTGTATTTTGCCCAAAACTTTCAAAAAAAACGTAAATGGCAGTTTCTCGCTTCATTGATGTTATAAGCACCATGTTAGCCAGTAGAGCATACACAGGCCCTCTTGGGCCTCTTGTTCCCTCATAAATCAGTAAATTTTCATATTTATAAATATTCCATATATGGTCATTTAGAACCGTGATGTCATAGCTCTCAAATGGCCGCTTCCATTTCCGTTTCAACAGAAACTTCAAATGATCATATCTTCTTCGTTTATCATTCGATTTTGATAATTATTTCACCCTTACTCAAGTATTTCAGAACTCGCAATAATAAAGATTAAAGATGGTTTGGCTGTGTCGCTACATTCCCTATACAAGGCAAAATATAGCATTTTTAATGAAATCAAGGGCCGTAACTCCGCTGTTACTGGTCCGATCTGGCTGGTTTTCGAACTTGTTCTAGCTTTTATTGACATAGTGGGCAGATTGGTGACATATATTGGTAAAATTGTGCATTTTGTGACAAAAGCACCAAACTTGACACATAGCTAGACAATACTCTACTTAACATTTTTGACTATGGACCCACGTCAGATTTTGGGAAATGGCCGCCATTTTCAAAATGGCCGCCAAATATTCGATAAAGAATTAATGAAGTCCATAATTAATTGTTTCATCAAAACTTGTTATTGTAAATACACTAAATTCAGGACATTGATAGACAATAAAATATGCAATATAATTTAGATCATTTTTTTCTTCAAAATGGTCGCCATTTTCAAAATGGCCGCCAAAAATGCTGATATATTTTTATTATTTTAGAAAGCAATCAAAATGTTCATGTGTTTTACAAAAGTGTTGTCTTGATATATTTATGTGTATGTTTATACTTCAATAAATAGTTGTTAGATACACCCCTATATTTCAGTGGTTAGGGGTTTTACACATGTATACATACTATGCCAACTCCGGGACTAGTTTGTCTTAGTTGTGTTTAGCCTTAAGCATTTCTGAAGTGTGTTTAAGTTTCAGTCTCATCTTTTTTAGTGGCGTTTAGTTGACAATAACTCGTAAGTATACATTCAGTAAGTAAGTACTCGTAAGTAACTCGTAAGTATACATCCAGTGACTTGGTAAACACTATTACACAACAATCTTGAAATGTTTATCAAGCATTTAAATTGATTAATCCAATATCAATTTGACTTTAAAACTTCTTGCATATATTTAAATACAATGCAGAATTTTTTAATTGTTTGTGGTTATTTTGTTACAAGTTTTAATATATTATTGGTGCAATATATTCCCCAATGAGCAATATATAATTATTAAAATTGATTTTAAAACATGCATATGAAGTAGTAAAACGGGACGCCGCAGGTTATAACAAATCCCAAGCATGTCGAGTCTTTAAACCGCTTGGAGAATAAATATCGCAAACAATACTTAAACAATATTTCTCATCTCCGATTTATCGGAATTAGATTTAGTTACGACCTTTAATTATATTTGTTGATTTAAAAAACTATACTAACAAGACACTATCAGAAATAAGAGGCCCAAGGGGGCCTGTGGACGCTCTACTGGCTAACATGGCTCTTATAACATCAATGAAGTTAGTGACTGTCATTTACGTTTTTTTGGAAGTTTCGGGCAAAAAACAGCTTTTGAACTAAATCAAGGGCCAGAACTAAAGAATCTGTTAAAGTTCGGTAAATATCAAATGAAAAAATGAAGGCCCTACCATATTAACAAGGCAAAATATAGCATTTTTAACTAAATCAAGAGCCATAACTCCTCTGTTACTGGTCCGACTGGTCCAACATAGAGTTTTAAAAAAAAATTAAAAAAATTAAAAAAATAAAACCAGAAATAAAAATTAAAAAATTTAAAAAATAATATTTAAAAAAATTAATTAAATCAAAAAAAAAAGAAATCAATAATTTAAAAAAAAAAAAAAAAAAAAAATTAAAAAAAAAGAGTTTGGTAACGATCGGATGAAAAATGAAGGCCCTCTCGTCTTAACGAGCAAACTATAGTGTTTTGAACTAAAGCAAGGGCCATAACTAAGCTGTTACTGGTCCGATATGTTTGGTTTTCGAACTTGTCTGAGCTTTCATTGATTTTAACAATCCGATAAAGTTTGGTAAAGATCAGATGAACAATGAAGCCCCTATCGTCTTAATGAGGCAAATATAGCATTTTTAACTAAATCAAGGGCCACAACTCCGCTGTTACTGGTCCGATATGGCTGGTTTTCGAACTTGTTCGAGCTTTCAACGACATTAACAATCTGATAAAGTTTGGTAAAGATCGGATGAACAATGAAGCCCCTATCGCGTTAACGAGGCAAAATATAGCATTTTAAACTAAATCAAGGGCCATAACTCTACTGTTACTATTCCGATATGGCTGGTTTTCGAACTTGTCCGAGCTTTCATTGATATTAACAATCTGATAAAGTTTGGTAAAGATCGGATGAACAATGAAGCCCCTAGCGTCTTAACGAGGCAAAATATAACATGTTTAACTAAATCAAGGGCCATAACTCCGCTGTTACTAGTCCGATATGGCTGGTTTTCGAACTTGTCCGAGCTTTCATTGATATTTACAATGTGGTAAAGTTTGGTAAAGATAGGATGAAAAACGAAGGCCCTATCATCTTAACGAGGCAAAATATAGCATTTTTAACTAAATCAAGGACCATAACTCTGGTGTTACTGGTCCGATCTGGCTGGTTTTCGAACTTGTCCGAGCTTTCATTGATATTAACAATGTGGTAAAGTTTGGTAAAGATAGGTTACAAAATGAAGGCCCTATCGTCTTAACGAGGCAAAATATAGCAATATAGCATTTTTAACTAAATCAAGGGCCATAACTCCGCTAATACTTGGCCAATCTGGCTGGTTTTCGAACTCGTCCGAGCTTTTATTGATATTAACAACCTCTTAAAGTTTGGTAAAGATTGGATGAAAAATGAAGGCCATATCGTCTTAACGAGACAAAAGTTAAAAACGGACGACGGACAACTCGGAATCCCGAACTTAAAATATACCCAGATTGTATTTCATTACCCTTTGTCTATCATTTTGCGGAATTTGTTTTGATTGCCATAATACATGTTGTTAAAACCTTATACATACAGGTTCAACTGATTATTTATTATGTATTTGGCGGCCATTTTAAAAAATCTGGCGTGGGTCCATAGCCAATTTTTTTCAGTATGGTATTGTCTAGCTATGCGCAAAGTTTGGTGCTTTTGTCAAACAATGCACAATTTTTTCACCAATCTGCCCCACTATTAACAATCTGGTAAAGTTTGGTAAAGATCTAATAAAAATTGAATGCCCTGTCGTCTTAACGAGGCAAACTATAGCATTTTTAACTAAATCAAGGACCATAACTCCGCTGTTACTGGTCCGATTTGGCTGGTTTTCGAACTTGTCCGAGTTTTCATTGACATTAACAATCTGGTAAAGTTTGGTAAAGATCAGATGAAAAATGAAGGCTCTGTCGTCTTAACGAGAAAAAAGTTAACGACAGACGACGGACGGACGAAAGACGGACGACTCGGCATCCCATAAGCTCTGCTGGCAATCGGCCAGTAGAGGTAAAAATGCCATATTAGATTATATTTTGACAGAAACTTCAAAGGGAGAAGAGATGAAGGATAAAGACTTCCCTTTCGACATACCTCGACCATGGAGCAATGCATGTGTAAAACCGTCAATGTGAATGGTCATATAAAGCCATGAAGACCGTTATCTACAAACACAAATGCAACACAGTTCAACTTCAGACATCCACCAAACTAACCTAGCCTGGTTGCCTGGCCCACAATGCTTTGCACAGTAGGCCAGGTATTCACCGTCCAATGGCGATTTCTATAACAGAGAATCAAGATGGCGGAGCATGTTGAAAAGCCCGTTGAAAAGGAAAACATTAACCGATAGGGAGTTACTCTACTGTGCCACTTCTGATAGCTCGATGCATTTTATTACGGAAACATATTTTAAAACGGACTATGGGCTCGTTTTGTTGCGATACCGCGTTAATGTTGCCAAATCGATATTTTGATGGATTTCATTATGTGTTAAAATGGGCAGTATGCTTGTTTTGTTGTGATACAGCGTTAATGTTGTCAAAGTGAGTGCATGTGTGTTGGGAAACAGATAGGTGGGGTGTCGTTGTAAACATTGACCGACAGGGAGTTATTCTTCTGATTTTTTGATGGATTTCATTATGGAAACATATTTTAAAATGGGTTGTGTGCTAGTTTTGGTGTGATACAGAGCCTGGTTCCCTGTAGTCTCGATCATCCAGACCTCTCGCAGTCAGCTTGAGTGTGTCTGGATGATAGAGACTAGGTTCCCTGGCCCACAATGCTTTGCATAGTAGGCCAGGTATTCACTGTCGAATGGCGATTTCTACACATAAATTCAAGATGGCTGCCCATCCAGAAAAATGCTACTGAAAATGTAAACATTCACCGATTGGGAGTTATTCTACTGTTTCACTTCTGTTACTTCGATCGATTTCATTACGAAAACATATTTTTAAATGGGCCGTGAGCTCATTTTGCTGTGATATAGCGTTAATGTTGTCAAATCAACTTCGACTCTGTGTGTGTTGTGTAAAACTAAAAGATGGGTGGGGTCTCATTTGTAAACATAGACCAACTGGGAATTATTTTACTGTGTCATGGCGAATATTTTATGGCTTTCATACCGAAAACACATTTCCAAATGAACCATGAGCTCGTTTTGTTGTGATGCAGCATTAATGTTGTCAAATAATCTATGACAATTTGTGTGTTGTGTAAAAGATGATTGTAAACACAGACCTATCGGGAAGTATTCTAATGTGTCAGTGCTCACGGAATATATTTTTACAGACAGGCCCTAAATTAATATTGACAGATCCTGAATTAATTATATAGTAAAATATGACAAAAAGGAACAAGCCACAACTAGACTTTGACAGGCCCCGGGCTTAGGGCTATCCTATTTGGTGAGCAGTGAGCACTGTGTGTCATGGCGAATATTTTAACAGAAACATATTTTTAAATGGACCCTCAGCTCGTTTTGTTGTGATTCAGTGATTCAAGAATGAGTGTGTGTACATAGAGTAAAGTAAAAGAAGTGGGGCAGTACATGAAATACAGGTTACCACTATATTACAGTTCATAAAGGGACAAACAAAACAAACAAACAAACAACAACGTCAGATAAATCAGACTAGGGGGAAAAGGTGGTGAGGGGTGGTAGGCCCCGTATGTAAACAACGCCAAAACATGCTGCTGAACAAATGATATATTTAAAGGGATGCAATCTTGAAGTCTTTAGCAATTCACACATTGAAATCAGCCGCCCAAAATTAGCCTTTCGATTTAATAAATACTAGATCTAATGATCCAGTATCAGTTGGACGTTAAATCTGCTTGCATATTTTTTAAATACAATTTTGAGTTTTTACTTTTCCTCGTTATTCTACCATAGGTTTAAATATATCATTGGTGAAATGTAATCGACAGTTTATAGTTAAATATGCAAAAATAATTTGCTTCTTACTGTTCTTATAATTAAATAAATTATTATATTAATGATTTAACAAATGCTAGTTATGTAGAAAAACTAACAGGCTTCATACTGTTCTTACAATTAATATTAATGATTGAACAAATGCAAAATATGCAGAAAAACTAACGGGACACCGCTAGTTTTTTTAAAAAAAAATTGCTGTGTGTCTCTTTAATGGTAAGCCTCAATCACAAGCTTACATTTGAAATTAAAATGGATTTTCTTATTAATCGATGTGTACTTCAAAATGATGTTTTGAAGAATGTACTGGCGGAGTAGCCAACATCCATTGTTACAGAAATGAGTTTTTTTGATCACTAGCCGGTATTATTATATAATCATTTTATGATTTATAATAATACATTTTTCATAATTAACTAGACTATATAAAATGTACTAGTTTTTCACCTTCGGTCTAGTGCTAATTTCAAACACTGTAAGCCCTGACTTTCTGTGTAAACTCTGATGATCTGGTTTAATCATTAAATTTTGTTTCCAGGACAACTGACAAACATTTTTTTATTTTAATATGTTTAGGTTTCTGGGTTCAGAATTTACTGACAAAGAAAAGGAATGTTTGCAGGAATGTTCGAAGACATTTGTATTGATTTAATTACTGATAAAAATAATCTTTGTTCTTTTTACAAGAAATTATATAAATGCATGACATATAACTATTTATTACATACTTTCCAGTAGTGGATTTTATGATTAAATATATTATATTTTCATTGTTTATATTTCACATGTGAAAATATAATTTTCACTCAAAATGACGTCATGCAACTGTTGACATTGTTGACGTCATTGTTTTGGTGCATTATGTTATTTTGCTTATATTTACAGGTTGCGAGTATATAATAAATTGAATATTTGTTGGTTTGTTGTGAATATAGGATTTATTTTCATCTCGAAGTGAGAAAATTGAAATATTTTAACTCGTTCTAAAGCACTCGTGAAAATATAGTTTTTTTCACTTCTCGGTGAAAATAAATCCTATATTCACTCAGAACAAACAAATACACTCTTATGTTGCTAATGTCAGGTGCATGTGTACCCTAATATCAGTTGATGAATTGAATGTTGTTTAATGTCTCATCAACACCAATGTTATGAAGAGCTGCCCCAGAGAGACGGGAAGGATACGTTGGAATCTGGGAACCTGCCTACAAATCTATTTGGTTTAAACAATATGTATTCAAGAAATGTGATGAACAATATGTCAAATACACATGTGCAGGATTTGAAAACAAGCTTTCGATGAAAACTTATGTATATTCATGTCCTGTAAATTGATGTCCTCAAATCTATTTGCTTCATAAATGCTTAAAGCTACATGACAGCAACATGTTTGTAGTAAAAGCTTATTTGGTGTTTAACATAAATTTTCAGCACACTTTAAGCTATAAATGACATTCAGTTTTTAGTGGTTGAGGCTATCACCCAGGGCTTTTTTCCTGAAATTGTGAAGACTCCCTAACCTGGCTATTTTATGGGGAAAAAATATATTTATGGGTAGAACCAGTATTGTATATATGGTACCTCTGTAAGAATCGACAGTTCTTCTCTTACAAGTCAAACTCCCATTAAGATTCTAACCCACAGCGGTGAGATCAAACTCGGCATCTTTAGTATTCTTTATCTTCACGACTACGGATGCACTTAGCAAAAGAAAATCTGACATTGAGAATGACCCTGACCTACTTAAACACTTTTTTATGTGGTTGGCAGAGATTTTCTCGTTTTCTCCCTCCACATCTACCGGAAGACCAACGAAACTACAATTTACAAATTCTTCTATTGAACAAATTTGTAGACAACACCGTCATATATTTGCAATTTTGAGGGAAAAAAGTATTGATTGACAGAACTTAAATCAAACAAATTTGAGCCTAAATTTTAGAATTCGTCAGATTGTTTTATTGACTTCATTAATTGATAGGTATGGTTGGATACAATTATAACATATTCAGTCACCATGGCGAGCGGACGAGTGGAATTGTCCTGCCCTGGATCATTACAACTGGTAAAGCATGTTGGAACCTGCGTCTTAATCTAATGTATTGTATTTGGAATGGCAAAGATGAGATGTCACAACAGAATAACAGTCTCTTCAAGAAGAGAAAGTGTCTTTATCCTATGTTTATATTTAAATGGTTGTCTATGACTGATATGTACAATATCCTGTCAGGCATTTGCATCCAGCATTGGATAACTACACAAACATCATTTAACTACTAAAATACCATCTGGACTGCTGTGGAAATGGATTTAGATAAAGAGCAAAGATGATGTGACCATGTCAACTGTAATTTGTAAAAGAGCTGTATCGCAGTGATGTCTCCCTGAAAAAAGAAAGGTGTATCCTTTGCATATTTAAACAATTGTTTCTGACCGTTAGTATTCTATCTACAATCAACTTTGGATTGCAGTTCAAGTCTGTAAGCAGTAGAGTCGTTTCATTGTAAATTTAAAGGGACATATGGCAATTTTGATGTTTTTATATAAACTCCTGGCATTTTATGTTTGTTTAGTAATTTTTATTAATTACAAGAATAGTATAAATCAGATATTTTTTGTATGTTTCTAACTACTGGTTATATTGCACCAATATTATATTTAAACCTATGGTCGAATAACAGGAACTTAAAACTCAAAATTTGATATATAAATTGAGATGCTAATTTCAAAATTTGATAAACACTTCAAGACTGTCGTGTGTCCCTTTAAGACAATGACACTGAAGTGTATGCCAGAATGAAACTTGTTATATTGTGTTTATTTAGATGATTCTAATTCAATGTAAGAATAGGTCACTTGGGGTGAAATTCAAAAAGGCATATGTTATCATTATTTATGGTGTATAAATTCAATATTCCACTAAATCTTTTAGAAAAATAGAAATCAAATATAGATACATTGTTGAATAAATGTTGGTGTCAATCTTTGTGATTTAAATTAGTCAGATAACGTTGCAGCATGTAAAATCAGAATTCCCTCTGTAGAGCATTAGGATCAGTTCTTGTTTAAGCCAAGTGCAATTAAAAGTATTTAACATGATCTTAGAAGGCTCAAACATAATGTGTTTACAAGTAGGTTAGATTTTAGTTACTAGTAATTACTTACAATTGTCAAAAAAGTCTATTCTGTCTTCAGCTGATAAGGAAATCCATGAGCATAAGTGATGAAACATTGTAGAAATTGCATGCTTATCCCAAATCACTATCCAATCGCAAATGCAGAACTTAAATACACAGTTGCGAGATGGATAGTTTTATGTGACAGCAAGAGGTCATGATTGTGTCCACTTCCTTTATGGTCTGGCACAAATGCTGGCTGCTATTATCACCTAATGAGTATCTGTCTTGGTTTATTGCAATACTAGGGTATGCAGATGCTAAAAATATAAAATGTATAGCAAATATAGGTACATGTACATTATCACTGTGTAGATAGTACTATGAAGAAAGAAAATCCATCCTGCTACTGTCAGGCGCGTAGCCAGGCATATGCCCGTACGCACGGGCGTACAGTTCGCCATAAATAAATAAAATAAAAATGGTCCAAATATGCAATAAAATCCGAAGTCGGGTAGGAGGTTTGGGGTAAAATATTTCCAGCACAGGCGTTGCACCCTTATTTTCCCGATATTAATTTGTTATAAAAAATATAACGTTTCAATTTCAATTTCTTTATTGCGATTTTGGCCTTCGGCCCATAACACAATGCATTTTATATACAAACAAACAAATATGTAACTGGTAAATACATGTATACTAATTGAACTGACTTTACATTTGCGCTTTCTTCTGCTTGAATTATACATACATTTAATCTAAGCTAAAAATCCTGAAATCTAACGTATGATCGTCAAGAGCCTGCCTGACCAAGGGATAGTTGCTACTTGGAACCCCATTGGGCGTACAGTTCAAATTCACCCAGCCCCCGACTGTTCTGATACAGAGGCATACTGTAATATTGAATATACCATATGAAACGCTGTATCATGAACAGACGGCAATAGCATTCATTTAAAAATGACATCCATCAAAATATTCGCCATGACATAGTAAAATAATTCCCGATCAGTCTATGTTTACAAATGATACCCCAGCCATTGTTTATACAGTCGGTAGCGCGGCGGATTTGTAACCTGAGGCCCCGGGTTCAATCCTCAGTGGTGCCACTGAGTTCCGTCGGATGGGGACGTAAACCGGGCGGTCCGGTGTATCGGTCTATCAACCGAGCACGTTAAAGAACCATAGGAATCTATTCGATAATAAGAGTAGGGCAGGTTCCCGGATTCCTATGTATCCTTCCCCTCTCTCTGGTGCGGCTCTAAATAACCTGTACTGTGTTGATGAGCCGTTAAACAACATTCAATTCAATTCATTCAATTGTTTACACAACACACATAAATTCATAGTTGATTTGAAAACATTAGCGCTGTATCACAACAAAACTAGCACACAACCCATTGTAAAATATGTTTCCATAATGAAATCCATCAAAAAATCAGAAGTGGAACAGTAGAATAACTCCCTGTCGGTCAATGTTTACAATGACACCCCACCTATCTGTTTCCCAACACACATGCACTCACTTTGACAACATTAACGCTGTATCACAACAAAACAAGCAAACTGCCCATTTTAAAACATGCATCCGTAATGAAATCCATCAAAATATCAGAAGTGGAACAGTAGAATAAATCCCAATCGGTCAATGTTTACAACCACACCTCACCCATCTGTTTCCCAACACACGTGCACTCACAGTCGATTTGGCAACATTAACGCGGTATCGCAACAAAACGAGCCCACAGTCCGTTTTAAAATATGTTTCCGTAATAAAATGCATCGAGCTATCAGAAGTGGCACAGTAGAGTAACTCCCAATCGGTTAATGTTTTCCATTTCAACGGGCTTTTCAACATCTTGATTCTCTGTTATAGGTCTAATTACACTAAATCAACAGGATGTGCTCGCCTGGTGCCGTCGAAAGTAGTTCTGTATTAAAGAGTGCTAATCTTTTTTTCTTTTAAAACTTTTTTTGGACAATTCTCGCCGGGCGCAGCCCGGCGTCGAAGTTGTCCACTAGTAATCACTTTTTCGGTCATGGCGGCGATTACCGTAAAAAGTCAAAACAAGAAATTGCAGCACAGCTGCTGGAAAAAATGTTGGACAATTCTGAACATAATATTAATAATTCAGGGGTCAAGCTAGGGGAGAAGGAGAGTACAGTGAAGTGGGAAATTCACAATTATTTATATTGGTTTAATAAAACTGGATGAATGATTGATATATGTTGTCAATTTTTATTTAAATATATGATATATCTAGGCCTGTTGTTTCATTTCAAATTAAAGTGTTTTTTTAATTTCATGTTTTAATAATTTTAATTTTGAGTGGTCATATTCATTATCAGAGAATTTAATATGAATGCCATTAACGGCTCAAAACATTATAGATTATTTAGAGCCGCCCTTGAGAGAGGGTAATGATACGTGTATAGGCCCATACCCTTACTCTTACCGCAGTTTCTTTGTTTTCTACATGACATAATGTGAATTCAAATGCATGTTCAAAACATTTAATTGCTAAATCATATGATAATGACCCCGTGCGAGGCCCTTAAAATCTGACAAGCATAGGCTAACATTGCTTGTCGAATTTTAGGTGTGTGATGGTGTGGGTGGGTGCGGTGAGAGCCTCTGGTTGGCTCTTGTTATTTGCGGATAAGCCAATTCAATCTGTAACCTAAAGGTTCTTGGTATGAATTGAATGTTTTTTAATGACTCATCAACACATTATTCGAGAGAGGAGATCACACACAGGAATCTGGAATCTGGAACCTGACATACTATACTAAAAATATAGTCTTATATATAGTTCTTTAAACTAACGTGCTTGGAGGATAGACTCCAATATACAAAACCTCCCAGTTTACGTCCCCATCCGTCGGACGAGGCTAATGAAAAGCGTCTTGCTGAAGAACACAAAGACGAAACTCAGTGGCGATGGTAAAGTTTGACCCCGGGTTCACCGGATTTCAAGTTCAGCGGTTATTTATAGGGCCACGCCAGCCCCTTTATAAATTATGAAGCGGTATTTAAAATATTCCTTTAAACATGTTAATGAAATTGAGACTAGACGCTCGTATGCGCTCGCAATCATCTTGTGTGTGTTTGGATGATGGAGACTACAACTGTAAATAATTAAACCTTTTGTGAGATACACACATCTTGTTAAATTGTTGTTATACACCTCGCTGCGCTCGGCATTATTTTGGCGTTTACAGCACCATTTCACCATGTTTACCACACTGTCATAAAAATGTTATAACATATGAATTTGTAAGCGATTTGGGGCTCGAAGCTTATGTCAGTATGTGATCTATGAGTTTGTTTAATGTTCGGGGTCTCGCTTCGAGAGAATTGAAAATGTCAACTAAGGTCAAACTACGAAATTGAAGAACAGGACGAATCATGGCCTATACCAACATATTATTGTTTTATTTAGTGTTCGGGGCTTCGCTTCGGGCGAAGCTCAATACTTTGTAATTATTAAATTTTCACGAATTACATCAGTTTACTCCGGACTAAATGTACTGTAACATAGCTAGGCCCAAATGACAGTATAGTCCTATGGTTGGGGGCGTGGAGGCATGATCCTCCGGACTTTTTATTTCATTTTAAAATGCATTAATTAGGTAAGTAAACTGTCACAGATGTGTATCTGAAAATACCCACATCCCCTTCCCCATTGCCAGATTGGCAAACATTGTAGACCAATTAGCACATGTTCATGCACATGACCGTTGACGTCATGTTTACAATATTGCATGACGTCATATTTACAATATCGCATGACGTCATGTTTAACATATCGCATGACGTCATGTTTAACGTCAGTCACTGATGCACCAGTTACCCCTTCTCACATGCTGCTTCTCACAAGAACAAAGTAAGACATTTACATTTATACGCTTTTTGATGCAAGTCTAAATCCGCGTACCATACGCCGTTCTGAAAAATATGAAGCAGGTCGGACGAGGTAAACTCCGGACATGAAGAACGCGGTCGACATAATGTCGTAAATATGAATAATTTGGGGCTTCGCTGCGCGAAGCTTAGTGACAATATAAATGTGTGTTGTTTAATTTCGGGGCTTCGCGCTTTGCGCGAAGCTCTGTCGCTCGTTTGTCGAGCTTTGCTCGCCCGTATTATTTTCACGACTTTCGTCGCGAAAGTTTACTTTGTGGATTTTTTTGACTTTTTACGGTAATCGCCGCCATGACCGAAAAAGTGATTACTAGTGGACAACTTCGACGCCGGGCTGTGCCCGGCGAGAATTGTCCAAAAAATCCACAAAGTAAACTTTCGCGAAAGTCGTGAAAATATTAAATAATACGGGCGAGCAAAGCTCGACAAACGAGCCACAGAGCTTCGCGCAAAGCGCGAAGCCCCGAAATTAAACAACACACATTTATATTGTCACTAAGCTTCGCGCAGCGAAGCCCCAAATTATTCATATTTACGACATTATGTCGACCGCGTTCTTCATGTCCGGAGTTTACCTCGTCCGACCTGCTTCATATTTTTCAGAATGGCGTATGGTACGCGGATTTAGACTTGCATCAATAAGCGTATAAATGTAAATTTCTTACTTTGTTCTTGTGAGAAGCAGCATGTGAGAAGGGGTAACTGGTGCATCAGTGACTGACGTTAAACATGACGTCATGCGATATGTTAAACATGACGTCATGCGATATTGTAAATATGACGTCATGCGATATTGTAAACATGAAGTCAACGGTCATGTGCATGAACATGTGCTAATTGGTCTACAATGTTTGCCAATCTGGCAATGGGGAAGGGGATGTGGGTATTTTCATATACACATCTGTGACAGTTTACTTACCTAATTAATGCATTTTAAAATGAAATAAAAAGTCCGGAGGATCATGCCTCCACGCCCCCAACCATAGGCCTATACTGTCATTTGGGCCTAGCTATGTTACAGTACATGTAGTCCGGAGTAAAGTGATGTAATTCGTGAAAATTTAATAATTACAAAGTATTGAGCTTCGCCCGAAGCGAAGCCCCGAACATTAAATAAAACAATAATATGTTGGTATAGGCCATGATTCGTCCTGTTCTTCAATTTCGTAGTTTGACCTTAGTTGACATTTTCAATTCGCTCGAAGCGAGACCCCGAACATTAAACAAACTCATAGATCACATACTGACATAAGCTTCGAGCCCCAAATCGCTTACAAATTCATATGTTATAACATTTTTATGACAGTGTGGTAAACATGGTGAAATGGTGCTGTAAACGCCAAAATAATGCCGAGCGCAGCGAGGTGTATAACAACAATTTAACAAGATGTGTGTATCTCACAAAAGGTTTAATTATTTACAGTTGTAGTCTCCATCATCTAAACACACACAAGATGATTGCGAGCGCAAACGAGCGTCTAGTCTCAATTTCATTAACATGTTTAAAGGAATATTTTAAATACCGCTTCATAATTTATAAAGGGGCTGGCGTGGCCCTATAAATAACCGCTGAACTTGAAATCCGGTGAACCCGGGGTCAAACTTTACCATCGCCACTGAGTTTCGTCTTTGTGTTCTTCAGCAAGACGCGTTTCATTAGCCTCGTCCGACGGATGGGGACGTAAACTGGGAGGTTTTGTATATTGGAGTCTATCCTCCAAGCACGTTAGTTTAAAGAACTATATATAAGACTATATTTTTAGTATAGTATGTCAGGTTCCAGGTTTCAGATTCGTGTGTGTGATCTCCTCTCTCGAATAATGTGTTGATGAGTCATTAAACAACATTCAATTCATACCAAGAACCTTTAGGCTACAGATTGAATTGGCTTATCCGCAAATAACAAGAGCCAACCAGAGGCTCTCACCGCACCCACCCACACCATCACACACCTAAAATTCGACAAGCAATGTTAGCCTATGCTTGTCAGATTTTAAGGGCCTCGCACGGGGTCATTATCATAGGATTTAGCAATTAAATTTTTGAAAATGCATTAGAATTCACATTATGTCATGTAGAAAACAAAGAAACTGCGGTAAGAGTAAGGGTATGGGCCTATACACGTATCATTACCCTCTCTCAAGGGCGGCTCTAAATAATCTATAATGTTTTGAGCCGTTAATGGCATTCATATTAAATTCTATGAAAAAATGAATATGACCACTCAAAATTAAAATTATTAAAACATGAAATTAAAAAAACACTTTAATTTGAAATGAAACAACAGGCCTAGATATATCATATATAAAAATTGACAACATATATCAATCATTCATCCAGTTTTATTAAACCAATATAAATAATTGTGAATTTCCCACTTCACTGTACTCTCCTTCTCCCCTAGCTTGACCCCTGAATTATTAATATTATGTTCAGAATTGTCCAACATTTTTTCCAGCAGCTGTGCTGCAATTTCTTGTTTAGTGCTGGTTCCTGTAATATTTTGGCTATAACTTTATTCTGGACATGTTGTTGATATTTGAAAATGCAGCTCATCATGTTTTTGACAGTTTTTTAAATAAATTTGAGAAGTGAAAGTAGACAGGGTATGAAATTGCAAGGGGTAAAAATAGTGTTGACCTTTGACCCGGTGTTAGTATACAACTGAAGAAATGTTTCTTAGAAGGTATTAAAGCCCCTATTTCCTTGTTGATGTTTAATAGCAGACATGTTTATTTGCATGATAAAGTAAGTTTCCCAGAATTCTAACGAGGTTTGAGTTTTTAACAGGTTGTCAACATTCTAACTTTACTATGGAAGGGCAATGGAGACTCATTTACGCTATTATAACCTATAGAAATCGCCATTCGACGGTGAATACCTGGCCTACTGTGCAAAGCATTGTGGGCCAGGGAACCAGGCTAAGTCGGTGTATGTATAGGGGGCACTCCTCAGTTTCGCATGAATGTCCATGTAAATCTGAAAGAAATCAACTAAGCACCTTTTAGGTCCATGGATGGTCTTTATAATAATTATGAAGCACATGTTTGATGTTTTTTTCAGTTTTGATTACTTCTAAGTTTATTTTGGTGTATTGGAATATGCATTCTTTGGGTTTTTTGGAGGCTATAAATAGAAAAATGTGAACCAATCAAAAACTTCCTAAAAGTAGTTAAAATGGCTGATTTTCACTGACGAGGAGATCAGCGTCGAATAACTTTTTAAAATGCCGGACTAGGTATGTAAAATTTAGCATTTCCTGATATGCAAGAGCATTATGAGTGCAGACATGACACTGATATGTGTAGGAAAAAAATTTATTTTTATTTATTGACATTTGAAATATTGCTAAAATTGCATTTTTATCATGTTTTAAGGGGTGGGGTAATCTTAAAGAAATGGGACTAAAGTTGTACAGAAAATGCTTTTTGATACTTTTATTTGGTATGGAAACATGGGTAATTTTATTGTCTTCTAAGAAATGTATGACACAATGATGATGTGATTTATTTTTGCTCAAGGATTCAGGCTAAGAGCTTGTCATGGGTTTGATCATTGAGAAATGTACATTAAACTGTGGAGTGCCCCCTATAGAATGAGAATTTGTAGAACGCCGGCCATTTGTAAAGTAAAGAACACAGTGTCGCCGTCTATCGGTAACAAGCGTCTGTGCAGGACGTTCCCAGATGCTCACTCCGTTCGCTCAGAAAAGGTGGGCATGCGGCTGGGTGATAGGGGATTTATCACTGGCGTGAAAATCCCCTTAACGGTATCAACTTTTGTCCACATACTATCAGTTTGAAAAAATGTATCCCTTTGGTTTCCGATTTCGGCCTAGTCTATCATCCAGACACACTCAAGCTGACTGCGAGCGCTAGCGAGCGTCTGGACTCACTGTTCTTTAAAAAAATTGACCGATAGACGGCGCCAACCGTCAAAACTGACCGCGACGTGACGTCATTTTGATCGCAACATCAAAGTGCACGTTGAATTACGCGCAACATTAGTTCCAATGGGATGTGTGTACGTTCTTATTAAATAATATGAAATAGGCACTACCTATATAACGGGCAAAGCAATTTGGTAGCATGTACACTTTTTACCCATCTCTATTTTAAGGGTCAGAACTAACTATATATTTGATCAGATCTTAATAGTTATAGATAGATCTTTGCACAAACATGTAAATAAATGAATTTGTAAGGCCTAATAAAATAATACCCTTGTTTACTGCAACAATAAGTAGTGGGTAGGAAAGTCAGCTTTTTGTTTTATTTTGTATCTGTAATAAGACTTTAAACTTGAGAACAATAAGATACGGATAGATTTGAGTGCAGACTTAAGTATTTGATATGTTCCTTTACACGGAAAATATGCGCAAGCATTTCTGGTACAGTTTTAGTGTGAGTCGGTGTATTTCAATTTTCGGGGGCTAACAAACTGTACAGTTTTCGGAAAAAATAGATTTGTTTTATTCTCATAAAAGTTGTCGGCAGCGTTTTAAAGGAGATGGTCCGGTCACAGTGAACACATGTTTATTTGTAATCCGAGCCTTCTCTGACCGAACCACTGTAGATAATCTCAAAGAATCTAGCGACATGTTTATTATTTATTCTAGCATGTCCAATGGAATCTAAGTGTATACATAAAATTGAAATATATCAAGGTTCTGTTTGTTGGCATAAATACCCATCAAAATACATAGTATGTTTTTTCTATGTTTAATGAATGAGACTCATAGGTTGTGGTAGGTAGGTAGTCGTGCCCGTTTAACCCTTTTTCGCAGCGGTCCGTATAAGGCCACTTCCCCACCCAAATTACTTCGAAAATCATGCAGTTTTCCCCATTTTTTATACTTAATTAACTCTGAAAATGTCATTTCCCAGTCATGGATCTTTCCCACATTCTAGGCCAAAATGCCCCTTTCCAGACCTCAGGGCTCTTTTAACCTATTTAACAGCGACCGAAATTCGGCCTCTTCCAAATGGCAAAAACCTCTATTTTTTCCCAATTTTGGGGTAAAAAATTCCCATTAAAAAAAATATATATATATATTTTATTTTTTTTTGCTAGTTAAGTGACATACTACATTTTAATGAAATTCTCCCTTAAAAAAAACATTTCCCAAAACAACGAAAATCACACTATTTCTTTCCCAATTTGGACAGTCTCGCGCTTATTTTTCACAAATTCAGCAGGCCTAGGCATTTTCCCAATTTCCTTGAAAAAATGCCCTGGACCTAGTAAAAGGCTCTGGTGGTGTAGAGGAGGGAGAGCGGCAAGTTTTTTTTCATCTCAAACTGTTGTTAGTGAAATTTATTTTTTGTTATCTGTTTAGTGTTATTGAGAATATTTAATTAATCTTTGTTACCTGTTATTATCAAATTCTTACTCCAGTTCCCATCCATTCCATACACAATTGTAGCATGGTCACTGGCAATTCTCTTTGTTCAGACACAGGTATAAATCGTTTAATTGAAAATAAGACCTGTCAGAATAACTGTGAGAATAACAGTGAGAATAACAGTTAGAATAACTGAAATAGAGCTGAAATGGACATGCTACTAAACAAATAGAGTATCATTATGGTTTCATCTCGTTGGTTAATTTAAACACCTCGATGGGTTACGCCCATCTCGATGTTTAAATGAACCAACTCAATGAAACCATACTCTATCTATTACTTAATCATTCATTGTATCAAAGTACTTTGACCGTTATCTAGTCAGTGCCTGTTTCATATTAACGAGCACAGCTAGCGAGAAGTGCCGCAAGCGAACTTTACGGTAACGGGAGAAAAAAAAAAAAATGCTAATCTATTGTCTCGATTTTGATGGTAAATCGTCGTTGTCACGCTTTAAGCATTTCTAACGCAGACAACGGCTCCCACTATAGGAGTTTTAGTTTCGAAATTCTGATTTGTTTTCTTTAAAACAGTTTTCTGTGCAACGTTTCCGTTATGACTGGTTAGAGTAGAGTTTCAGAAATAATTTGAAAGTCTCTCCGACTCCTTCACAAAGTCCTATAGAATATGTGCAGCAGAATATTTAAAGAGTTCAAATGCGAAACTAAGGCTTTTTAGAAAATATGTGGTTTCCGTGGGAAATTTCAAAATGACAACAAATGCAGGAATATGCTGAACATGTCAACAATTGGAGAGCGCACAATGATTAAACAACACTAGCAGCATATGTGAGTTATTCATTTAGTATATTTTTTTTATTTGTAAACACTCGGTATGAAGGTTAAATTGTCTTGGCCGGAAACTTTCCACATTATGCAAATTAGCGCGTGTTAAAATCAGTGACGTAACAGTAGTAAATATTGACATTATTTGCAGACGACTAGTGACATCTCATGTAATTTCTGGAAGACTCGGATTGCTTTTACTTTGTAGGGCCTACTAACACTTTTGTGAGTTGATGTTGAGCTAGTTTAAATGATTAATTGTGGACAAATCGATTATATCAGTAACAGAGCGGCAAGGCCCGATGTCTATCCGTTATCTGTTATCTGTATATAGGAAACATATCGGTTCGGCTTGCTGACTGGGTTTGTGTGGTTTTTTTTATGATTTGCTGAAAAGATATAGGTCAGATGTCGGCTAAATGTTGGATATGCCGACGTCGGGTCGATGTAGAGCCGATTAATTCAATATTTTCCAATTTTTGAATTTTTTGTTTGTATGGCATGCTAAATTGATTGTTCAATGCATTAATCTGAATGAATATAGCACATTTCTTCTAATGTCTATTATTATAGAGGTTATATTATTATTCAGGCCGACGTAGTTTGTATCACTTGATACCATATATCGGGCCGCTGTCAGTCCGATATAACACGCCATAAATGGAGGTAATGACATGTTATTTTGTATATTTATTGTTAATGTGAACAGATATTCCTCGCAAATGTCATTTTTTACATTGCAAAATGATGCTTCCAGTCAGAGCTCCAGATAAGGGTTTGGACTGAGTATTTTTACTCCATTGTTTTTATTTTAATTGGGTATTTGCATTTTGCAATTGGGTAAAAAATAAATTTTACCCCATCATTTTTTTTTCAATTGGGTATTTTTACCCAACCTGGATGTTTTCAATTGGGTATTTCCTTGTAAAATTAACTAACAACAAACAAAACACATAATCAAACATGGTACTCACGTTTATTATTATGTTCTGTGCGTTTGACATTTTTAACGGACGCTTGATTTAGATCGCCCAGCGCATACACGATGTAAAAAGGGTACAGGCAAAAATGAGTAAATCGCGCACAATTAAAACTGAATTTCGGAACCAGTCTTTTACCTTTATTTGATTTTGTTTCGAGATCTTGTGAGAACTCTGGGCCAATACGCGATCGATTAGAAATGAAAAATTGCAAATACGCAAGCAATTCGAGAGGAATTGCTTATCAAATATTTATTTTGCGTTATGATACGCATGGTTTTGTATTTATATTGCTTTTTCCACCATTTTATTTGCGTATTTACGCAAATATGCACCTTATCTGGAGCTCTGCTACCTACATGCCTACATTCACAAGAGTTTTATTTATTGCTAATGAATATTTTTACAGTCGAGCTAATTGAGATAAGCACCTAAAAAAAGATATATATATATAAGGTAGTGAGTATTCATTAAATTGATTTGATAAAAAAAATCGGATGGGGTTAAAAGCCGATAACCTTGTATGTTGCGAAACATATACATGTATTTTGGATTGGTAATCCGATGCTCTAGCTACATACTGTGCTAGCTGGATGGTGACAATAGAACGAATTTGATGTTAATCTGTCATAATGGGCCCACTTCGGGTCGAAACTATATCGGATACATATTGGATAGATAACTAACCGATGATGGATAGTAAACTAAAAGGATGTCTAACCGATGATGGATAGTAAACTAAAACGATATCTAACCGATATTGGACCGATGTGTAGCCGACAAGATATCGGTCCGACTTGAAGCCGATGGGCACGCCGATCTCAGGCCGATATCGTTTGCGATACTGGTCCTATATAAAATAAAATATGGGGCCGATGAAGGCTAGATATAGGATTGCTGGCTGGGTCCTCACCCCCTAGATTTGTTCATTTCAAAATACCTCCCCCCACCCACCCACACACACACACCGAACGACCCACAAAACACACACACACACCTGTGTGTACTACGGTGTGGTATTCCAGTGTGTCAGCACTATAGACTGTAGATAGATACATTACACTAAACACAATCGTAAGTCCAGATTCTATTGTGCCCATACAGGTGGGTGTCCTATCGTTTAAAATATGGTGGATGGTCTGGTTCTCATTTATTTGACTCAGATAGTGATATCTGTGGTATGATAAAAATGACCTCATTATAGAATTTAAAAACCGAAATTGTTTGTATTTGTTTTATGACATAATTATAGACCAGTGGTACGATTCACCGGAACACAACAGACCAGAACAGAGATGAAACACCAGGATGTACTGGAACTGCCTTTTCAGTGAAAGCAAAAATGAGATTTACACTACAGAAGGGCTGCACACTGAACATCTTCAAGAAAAGAGTCGTCTATCCTTTGTTTATATTTAAATGGTTGTCTGTGACTGATAGTTGCATTATTCTGTCAGGCATTTACAACCAGCATTGGATGGTGACACTAGCATCTTTCAGGAGTGGCCCATTGGGTCAGTCACACACAGATTGGATTTCTTCAAACCCATACACTGAAGTGAATGCAACTTGCCATCTTGTACAGACGGTTCTTATTCAAGGTAAGATCAGGACAGATGGACTGTGGTGTTAAAATTAAAACAATTATCCCTATCTCTCATCTATTTGTGAATCATATTTAGTGTTATCGGCTAAATACACAGGTCACAGTTTGCATATATTTAGTAATAAATAATAACATAGAAAATATCAACATTTCTGGCAAAAAGAAAAAAAAATGTAAAAAAGCAATTGGAACAATGTATGTTTATGTATAAAGTTAACAATCTTTCAGTTTAGTTATATCACGACAGTGTATACTTAAATCAGTGAGGTAAATGCTGAATTTGGCAGTTTAGTTTTTTTCAAGCTAGTCTAAAACTTTTTTATCTAAAATTATACTGAGTTGCAAAAGAATTAAGTGTATACAGCTCAGTTGTGAAAGAAAGTGTGCAATGAGTTTTTTTTAATGATTTATTCATTCTTCTTATTATTATTGAGGCCCCCAGGAGGATGGAAGCGGTACATCTTCCTTTGTTCCCTGAAAATATGAGTCAGTGTTCCCTTGTTCCCCACAACTATTTTGCTTTGTTCCCCAAAATTATTTGTCCAATGTTCCTCTGTTCTCTAAAAGTATTTTTAATGTTTAAAAGATTTGCTAATGTTCCCCAAAATTCATTCTGGCCTACAGTACACTGTCATCACAAAAATATTGTTTGAAATGTTAACTGTTTGTTATTTTTTTTTTAATATTAAAACTAGATGTTAGAATTTTATTTCCTGTAAAGTCATGTTCCATTGTAACCTAAAAATATGTGTCAATGGTCTCTTTTCCCCTGAAAATAACAGCCATTGTTAACAGCCATTGTTCCCTTGTTCACCAAATATAAATGGCCATTTCCCCCAAAACCCCTGAGAGGACCTCATTATTGTGTTGCTTTCAATTGTATTGTTCTTTCACCTCTTTCATTGAGTTTTATCTGTTTAAAATTTACTTTCACATTTTCTGTGCTCGCCTCAAGGTTTTACCTTAGTTCATATTATTAAAACATTATTGTTACATTTTTAACTTGCGATTAAGGTAAACATATGTGTATTTGTCTAGCCTTTTCCTTATTTTATGTAGGATCTCTTTACTGGAAACACATATTTTGTTCTATCATTTACTAAAGTAAACTCTTCTAACTAAAGTAAACTCTTCTTAATCACACTTGCTGGTTATCATATTTTGTTATAAGGGTTCGTAGAGAACGCTAACGCGCTGTGGAAACTTTCTTTACGACGTGTGAAACTTACGACCAATACCGATTACGACGTGCGAAACGTACGATCTACACCGATCACAGACGCTTCAAAATTGAAGCGCTTCAGAGTCCTAGAAATACTCAAAAACATATAGAATACGCCTGGATACTTCATAAAAATGTAAGCATTCTTCAAAATTAATTATTTCTGTTAACAATGGAACGCCGGTAAGTTACTTTTGGCTTTCAACTGTTAATCACGTCTGCGTGACTTCACCGTGAGACAGGAAGCTGGTCAAAAATGCGACCGGAAGTTTCAAAATGGCGTCGTCCGCGTCGTCCGCCATCTTGGAGACAAAATTCAAGTCTGACGCACTACGAAATGAAAATTAGTAGCGTTAGTTAGTGATTATTTAACATATTCATTCCCATGCATACATGTACATACGTGTAACCTATAGTCGAGCTTTGCCCGTATAAAATAAACTTCGTTTTATTGTAGTTTCTCTAAAAACATAATATAATCTTACAAAATGATGTTTAAAAATTTAATTTTTAGCATTAATCGTGATCCGCTGACTGTGTTTGGAGTAATTTTATTGCACAACATTGCGCGCAACGTCACGTATTTTTTGACGCCGTCGTGACGTGATATGGTGTGCGCATGCGCGAGAAAAAGTCGCGATTTTTATAAAGGGAAAAAATACCCTGTTTATTATTAAAATACAGTGTTTTCTCATTGCATATTTCAAGTTGTAAGTGCATAAAAGTGTATAAACAGGTTTGCTTTGTATAAATATGTCTGAGTAGTGTTCCCCTTTGCTGAGTATGTGTCTGGAAACCACCTTGTACATTTTGGCCATACCCCACCCACCAAGCTATGCTACGAAGGAATCCACAGAGCTTTACCATGACACTTGGAGTCGTATTATGTACACTACTCGTAATCAGCAACATCAAGACAAGAATTTCCCCACCTCACAACCACCTACCAACTTTCCTCACTGGAATCTCCGTCAATACCCTGAGGCATAGACTCTGGCTATTTGGTGAGCCCCACCACCCACGTAAAGGAACAACACTACTAGTTAACATCCTCCTACTCTGTGGTGACATCGAATCCAACCCTGGACCAGCAGGAAATGCACAGGTATACCCATGCGGTCTCTGCGAGCAACCAGTCACATGGGAACACAAGGATGGACTCTGTTGTGATGGCTGTGATATATGGCACCATCGATCTTGCCTTGAACTATGCTCTGCAGATTACGACCTACTTGCGAAGCACTCCCATGTACAGTGGCTATGTTGTAAATGTGATAGCATAAACATTACTAGTTTTACATTTAGAAGTTTTGAACTGAGTACTTCAAACATTTTCCATCCGTTATCGTCCATTGATTCTACCATAGACTCTTTCACATCTAGTTCAGCGTTCAGCCCCCTGCATGTCAGCAGTCCAGCTGAAAGACACAGCAGATCACGTAAACAGGGTTTCTCCTCATCGACCCAGTCCCCGACCAACACCTCTTCATTGTTTTGCGTTTCAGAAAAACAGAATCTTCGGATTATGAACGTCAACTGCCGGAGCATTGGTGGTGGGAAAAGCGCAGAACTCCAAGCAGCCCTCCACTACATAAAGCCTGACATAGTCTGCGGCACAGAATCGTGGCTAAAGGGCATTCAGCCAGGTAAATCTCCAGCCCCCGACGCCATAGAGTCATGCGAAGTATTCCCAACCCACTACAGAGCTTACAGAAACGATAGAGGAACACTCGGAGGGGGAGTTTTCGTCCTAGTACACGAGGATCTGATAGCTGAGGAACAACCTGAACTGGTCACGAAATGTGAAGTAACATGGGTCCAAGTGAAACTCAAGGGTATGAAGAACCTCCTAGTCTCCTCATTCTACATGCCCCATCGAAACATGGCTGATGTGAACGAACTACGGAAGTCAATCAACCTGGCGATGAACGACAAAGAACGCCTCACCATTATAGCCGGCGACTTCAACTGCCCCGCCATAGATTGGCAGAACCTCTCTGTACAGCGAGATGCTCAAGACAAAGATGTTCAACAGGCTCTACTTGACCTGTCCATTGACTTCAATCTCACTCAAGTGCACGACAAGCCAACTAGAGAAAACAACATTCTGGATCTTATATTTACCACGAATCCATCCCTCATTAAATCCACTTCCAACGCACCTGGTATCTCCGACCATGACATTGTAGTTGCTGATTCCGTTACCAAGCCATACTATGCCAAACAGAAACCCAGAAAATGTTATACGTTCTCCAAGGCCAACTGGGAAACTCTAAAGAAAGACATATCAACCATCTCTACAGAAATCCTACGACTATACCGAAACAACTCCAATGTACACCATCTCTGGGACACCTTTAAAGAAATGCTCAACACAACAATTCAAGAAAACATCCCATCCAAAATGAAGACTTCAAGAAACGCAACACCATGGATCACAAGAGAAGTAAAAAGACAGCTCAAGCGGAAAGCTAGGATCTTCAAAAAGGCCAAGAAAACCAACATCTGGACAAACTACAGAAAATGCCAAAAGGAAACTAAACGGCTCATCCGCAAAGCTGAATGGGACCATATCAATAAAGTTATCAACGAAGGCCTGGAAAACAACAACACCAAACCCTTCTACAACTACGTTAATTCCAAGAAGGAAGACAACATAGGCATCGCCCCTCTACGGAACCATGGCCACCTTGTCAGCGACTGTAAAGGTAAAGCGGAGATCCTGATCAACCAATTCCAGTCAGTCTTCACGAAGGACAACAACAACCAGCCACCCCCTCCACTCTCCAACCACATAGATGAGAGCATACCCGCACTACATATCGGGGAAGAAGGGGTACTGAAGCTTCTAAAAAATATCAACATTAGGAAGGCAACTGGCCCAGACGAGATAGCAAACAGAGTCCTCCAGGCGTGTGCGACAGAAGCCACCCCAGCCATTACCGCCATCTTCCAAAAGTCAGTTGACACCGGGGAGCTACCCAAGGACTGGAGAAGCGCCAACATTGCGCCGGTCTTCAAGAAAGGGGATCGCCATACTCCAGAGAACTACCGCCCAGTGTCCCTCACTTGTGTCCTATCCAAACTACTGGAACATATCATTTGTCACCATATGCTCGACCACCTAGACAGACACAGGGTACTTACCGACCTCAATCATGGCTTCCGTTCGGGCTACTCCTGCGAGACACAACTAGTCGTCACAGCTCACGATCTACTCGGCTACTATGACAAGAATAAACAGGTCGACACAATGATACTGGACTTCAGCAAAGCATTTGATACCGTCCCCCACCAACGACTTCTCCTAAAGCTAGAGAACTATGGTATCCGTGGCCCACTACTCGACTGGATTGCCAACTTCCTCCAACAGCGTGAAATGTGCGTGGTGGTGGAAGGTGAGAAGTCCCGACACGTCCCAGTAGGATCCGGCGTACCCCAAGGCACTGTGTTAGGGCCTCTGCTGTTCCTCTGCCACATCAACGACCTGCCCGAGAGAGTCAAGTCCCACATACGCCTGTTCGCGGATGACTGTCTATTATACAGAACTATTAACTCCATCAAAGACCACGAACTCCTCCAACTAGACCTCAAAAATCTACAACAATGGGCGCATGACTGGGGTATGAAGTTCAACGCCAAGAAATGCTATCTCCTCAGCAGTAAACAGAAGTCCAGCTATTTTTACACCATCGACGGCGATATTCTAAAACAAGTTCAAGAAAATCCTTACCTTGGAATTACATTCTCTGATGACCTGAAATGGACTACACATATATCGAAAATCACCAAACGTGCTAACTCTACCCTTGGATTCATGAGAAGAAACCTAAGGCACTGTCCTTCTAGCTGCCGGAAGAACGCCTACCTCGGACTGATTCGATCCAAACTGGAATATGGGTGTGTTATCTGGGACCCCTACCAGCAAGGCGAAATAGACAAGCTAGAGCGGATACAGCGATCATCCGCACGCTTCATCAAGAAGGATTACAGATCCAGACAAGATGGATGTGTGACCGCCATGCTAAAGGACCTGGAACTGGCCCCACTACAAGAAAGACGACGCCACCAGCGGCTGACGTTCCTGTACAAGGTGGTGGAAGGGCACGTCCCAGCTATAAATATTGAACACTATCTGAATCCCCTTAGGCCTAAACGAACAATTAGAGCTAAGAAATACGAGGACTACATACATAAAAACATTGTTGCAAACCAAGTGAACAATAACACAAAGTGTTTCCAATTAATACAGTCAAATAGTGATAATTTCAAATACTCTTTCTTCCCAAGAACAGTGATAGATTGGAATAAACTCAGTGACAATATTGTGAACCAACAGACCATCGAAAGCTTCAAAAGTGAATTAACATTACCAGACTAAATTTTACGCGCACACCAGCCCGTTGAATAAAAGCCAGTATTGGTTACTTCGACGTATATATTCAGATTCAGATTCAGATTCAGACGTAGGGGGTGATTCCCACGGATTTCCATAACAAACTGAAGTTGACCAATCAGAGGCCGGTGATTTTTTTTGTCCACACCTCGTTTTGATGTCAAAATTTTTAAAGAAGCTTTACTCCAGACCATCGGTTGGACTTCTTTGAGAGAAGTCTCGCGAGAGGTCTGGATGATCGGGACTAATTTCGGCCAATTATATGAGAGTCGAGCTTAAGGAACGGGAAACCAGTCTCTACTTCCGCTGATAGGCATGGTAAATTCACTTCGGGCCTCTGCGGCGATGTCCCTTGTCTGGGTGCCATTCGCAACATCTCGCAATCACCGAAGAATGACGGAATAGGCCGACTATGTATGATCAATGACATCGGAACTCTTCGTTAATTTCCGCAATTGCAGAGGATGAATCAATATTGGCCAATTGTCTCGCCAGTTACTATTAATCGATAAATACGACTAAACAGAATTTTTTCAATTGATTTGGGTTTTAAAAAAACTCTATTACTCGGCCCGGCTACTCAAGTCTTGCGTAAGTGTCAGGTCGTGGAAACAGACTGAACGCATTAAATTATATACTAGTTAATGACGACGTCATATAACTGTCACTGTGGCGTAGTGGTAAACACGTTCGCCTGTCATGCAGATATCCGAGTTCGAATCTTCAAATTATTTTATTTTATAATTATATTGTTTTGTAACTGTAATAATTAATTAATAAAAAAATTTAAGATATAATAAATACTGATAAAGGTGATCCTTTGAGAGCATCAAACACAATTAAGGGAATAAAGCAGCAGACTCGGTTTTATTGAGTCTGTTCATGAGAAGTAATGAAATAAGCAACACTTCTCACGCCCCCTAGCACCGGCTTAAGCGGTATTCTACTTCAAAGCCAAAATGTAACGGACGAAAAATAATTGACGGAATATTTTAAGTGAATTTAGATTAGTCCTGATAAACCAAGAACAAAACACCCTAATGGCTCCAGTATCCAGCATTTCCATGAATAATTTTGACAAAACATGTACATTATATATTACTATATTTTTTTAAAACTAAATAAGAATTTAAAATGCAGTTTATAATTAGAAAATTAGTTGAGAAATACATATTCTACAACCGAAGCACTTTTCACATGAAAACCTGGCAAACAAGTTTAATAATATATTATTATTTGTTTCAGTTAAACGTAACATTTTGTAATGAAAACAACCGCAGAGAGTTTTGATTCAGATTTATCGAATAAATTACAACTTTATTTTTTATGTCGCATTATAACTTGTGCTTTGGGTTTGAGTCATGAACAGTTTAGCATGCATACATTCTATATGTGTGTTTATCTTCTAGATTACTAGTTACCTACTTCCCGCGATCAAGATGCAGAATTATGCTTTAAATATATGGTTGCATGAAATGAAAAATGGATCTTTTTTAATTACCTCGATAATACTTACCCGTATAAGAAGTATAGCATGTGTATGTTAATCTGAGTTTTGATGCCATGAAAGTCTGTATTTTCTCGGCCATGAAAGTCTTTATTTTCTCGGCAAACATATTCTAACTGATATAAATGTGTTTATTTGTATATCATACTCATTTTTACAAGTGCACGTTTACATTTAACCGATGATCGATTATAGGCTTTATGATGATCTTAATCGGATGCCTAACAAACCGATGATGCGTTTAAAACAATCGAATAATCGGTACTTCATTTGCGTTAACATTAAATATTTCAAAAGCGTGTTTTGAAAAAGCATTTGTGGTGATGGTTGTGGTGCTAGTAAAATATAATGCCGAAATAATTTTAGTTGGCATATTTCACAATTCGGAACATCGAAAGCTGCAATAATTCAAAGTACTAAAGTACTTAACAAAATCCTAACGTGTTCTTAGAAATTCTGTCTAATGCATCATTGTACAACGTCAACAAATCTTTCACAGGTCATGCGACTGTAGTCATGCGCATATAATTACAAACTAGACGTTGGTATGGGTGTATTAGAATTGTTGTTTCGTACATAATAAAGTTTTAAAAAAAGAAAACTAAAACCATAAAACCTTGGGCTTTCCTAACATTGTTAATGCATAACGTAGTTCACTTTGTAAGGAACGACATCGTTAATAATCTGACAATTGCATCCAATTACCTACGTGCATGCACCTTCGCAAGATTGATTCTGAAATGAGGAACTTTTATTTCAATTCTTTTATTTCAATGTTCATCCCAGAACACGTGCATGTGAATCTCTGTCCTTTTCTTACGTAAAAAGAAAGATGAGTGCACTATCCTCAATTATACAGTTTGATATTTTAAGGAAATAGATATATAAAAGTAGATACTGAGCTAATTTTACATTCGATCTCCATGTCAGAAAAATTGTGTTTACAGTATTTTTACAGCGAAAATGTCAAACTACATGCAACTCCAAATTATGTGTAATTTATAGAAATTGTAATAAAAAAATGATTAGAACCTAGATCTATATATATTTACTTGTTATGAAAGAAATGTCATAGTACCTTGACATATACAAGTTTTAACAAAAGTTGAGCATTATAACATACTTTTTTTTATCTTGAATTTATTTTTTTTTGCTAAAGAAAAAGGTGGGGTACTTTGCTTTTTAAAGTAAAAAGACGAATGTGGATGACTGACGTGGCGCTGTCGGTAGCGCTGCAGATTTGTAATCGGAGGCCCCGGGTTCAATCCTCCGTGGTGCCACTGAGTTTCGTCGGTGTGTTCTTGGGCAGGACCCTTTCCCTTAGCCTCGTCCGTCGGATGGGGACGTAAACCAGGCGATCCTATGTATAGGTCTATCCTCCGAGCACGTTAAAGAACCATAGGAATCTATTCGATAATGAGAGTAGGGCACGGTTCCCGGATTCCTATGTATCCTTCCCCTCTCTCTGGGGCGGCTCTAAATAACCTATACGGTGTTGATGAGCCGTTAAACAACATTCAATTCAATTCAATTGTTTGTGTATGTTTTCAAAGATATATATATACTCTGAGTATACATCGAAAATTAATCTTTGTTTTTCAATAAATGTAATGTTATGAATAAAATGGTGAAAATGTTCAGTGACTCTATTTTTCCCCTTTTTAGTGACATTTTGGAGTTAGAAATATATGTCATCTTCAAAGACGTCTAGCGGAAATAATGTGTGATGCCCTACCTTTTTTTTGATAATTTTGAATCTAAATGATACCAAAGAAATTTTAGGTATCAATGCAATACAAATCTCTGTACCACGTCATTTCCTAGCCAACCCCACAATTGAAAAACAAACAAATCGTATTTTTAAATCAAAAGGATAGATTTTACTCTGAGCTACACCAGGGAGTACGTTATAGGGAGGAGAAACGGGCTCGTTTTGCCGATTTATGTTGTCGCGCATGTGTTTCGCTACTCCGTGAAAATGACTACTTCCGGTTGTTTCGCGAGTGTGTGAAAAACAGCAAATTCTTATAAATTATTACACTTACAAACTCAATAAAGGTGCTAAATGTAAAAATAAGTATTATTTATTCACATTGTGTCCTCTGATACAGAGCGTGTATTTGTTTGCATGTTTAAAAGCACATTTTACCAGACGGTTCCGTGTAACAAAGATGGCGCCACTCAGCGCCAAATAAAAAATGGTGACAGTGTATAGCTATTGCAAACGAGATACGAGACTACGGGTTATTTAGGCATTAATAATAACAAAAAGTAAATAGTAAACATATTTATCTTTGTAAAGAAGGTAATTTCATGGTGGTGATTATAAGACAAAGCCTAAAAAGAGGTGATGAACATGTGCCTTTTGAGATATCAGCTAAATTTTTAATTTTATAGAATTAAAAATGGTGTGGAGCTATTGCAAACGAGATACGAAGTATGGGTTATATTAGGCATTAATAATAACAAAAAGTGAATAGTTCACATATTTATCTTTGTCAATAATGTAATTTCGTGATGTTGATTATAACAGAAAGCCGTAAAAAGGGGCTGTAAAAACTGCCTAATTTGAGATGTTGGCTGAAATTTTAACTTTTCAAATGTAACGCGCTTGTTACGATCGATTTACCTGTATCGATAAAATAGTAAATGGCGGCGTTCTAGATAGCGCGACAACATAAATCGATAAACTAGAGCGTTTATGAACCCGTTTCTCCTCCCTATATATTTTGTTGACAACAAAAATGACTACAAATGACGTAAACAATATAGAAGAAAAAAAAAGCTTAAGATTTGATGTTACCATCTTAAATCCTACATTATATCCATATCTATAAGAATGTAAAACATGAAACAATTCTGTTGTCAAATATATTTACGATTTAAAAAATAAAATTCTTAAACTTGAAAATTTCAAAACTTGCCAAGCCAACATCCTTAAGTTTATTACTGAAGCCGGATAAATCCCCGTTTGGGCTGTGCCTTTTTCATATTAGAGACTACGTAGAGAGGGGCGTAGAATTTGTCATTGTGTCCGCCAGGTTCGCTGCGCTTATCGTCAGTTGTGACGTAGCCGGTGTATGTATAGAATGAGAATTTGTAGCCTGGTTCCCTGGCCCAAAATGCTTTGTGTGCCAGGGAACCAGGCTAGAGAATTTGTAGAAGGTCACATACCACTATTGTTTTGGGGCTACTGATTGGCTGAAAAAAGTATAGGGTGTATTAGGGTATATCTTTTTCGAAAGAGCTATTTTCTGATTGGGTAGAATTGCCCTAATCCTAACTGATGTACATAAAATCAGGGAGTACGTTATAGGGAGGAGAAACGGGCTCGTTTTGCCGATTTATGTTGTCGCGCATGTGTTTCACTACTCCGTGAAAATGACTATTTCCGGTTGTTTCGCGAGTGTGTGAAAAACAGCAAATTCTTATAAATTATTACACTTACAAACTCAATAAAGTTGCTTAATGTAAACATAAGTATTATTTATTTACATTGTGTCCTCTGATACAGAGCGTGTATTTGTTTGCATGTTTAAAAGCACATTTTACCAGACGGTTCAGTGTAACAAAGATGGCGCCACTCTGCGCCAAATAAAAAATGGTGACAGTGTATAGCTATTGCAAACGAGATACGAGACTACCGGCTATTTAGGCATTAATAATAACAAAAAGTGAATAGTAAACATATTTATCTTTGTAAAGAAGGTAATTTCATGGTGGTGATTATAAGACAAAGCCTAAAAAGAGGTGATGAAAATGTGCCTTTTGAGATATCAGCTAATTTTTTTATTTTATAGAATTAAAATGGTGTGAAGCTATTGCAAACGAGATACGAAGTATAGGTTATATTAGGCATTAATAATAACAAAAAGTGAATAGTAGACATATTTATCTATGTCAATAATGTAATTTCGTGATGTTGATTATAACAGAAAGCCGTAAAAAGGGGCTGTAAAAACTGCCTAATTTGAGATGTTGGCTGAAATTTTAACTTTTCAAATGTAACGTACGGTGTCCGGTTGGGGCCAGATACAATGTCGTAGTGTCGTGGGCGACAATACGACGCTCGACAACGCGACATCGCGACATCGCGATACGACATCACAACATTGCGATACGACAACTCGACATTACGATACGACATCGCGACATTGCGATACGACATCGCGACAATTATGTCGTGATGTCGTATCGCAATGTCGTGATGTCGTATCGCGATGTCGCGATGTCGCATTGTCGGGCGTCGCATTGTCGCGCACGACAACGCGACATTATGTCGTATTATCGTAATGTCGCCCACGACAACGCGACATTCTTTCAATTGTCGTAATGTCGCCAACGACAACACGACATTCTTTCAATTGTCGTAATGTCGCGATGTCGCGATGTCGACCTAATCGTTTATACTGGATAGTTTTTAGGGTGGCACCGCCTTCTTCACGGGCTAAAACATGGCGTCTGCTATAGATGGTTGGCTGAGGGAATATTTTTTTAGAAATCACACATACAACGAGATATGTGTTCTCTTGAAGTTGGAGAGGAATATCGAAATGAGGTAAGTACGGGATCATTTTCGTCTGCTTTCTTACAGTCGACTCTTCCGTACCAGAATGCTTTGTTTGTTGTGAACTTTTTGAAAATGATATCATCTAAGTTGCCAACAATGAAGATAACGAGCTGTGTCATCTGAATTAGCGTTTACGGAGCAGGGGCGTAGCTAAAGTTATTATGCTAGTGGGGTCCGGGGACATGCCCCCCACCCCCGAATTTTTTTTTTATGTTAGAATGCATTAGGTGCGTGCTGACGTTTATTTTAGACTTTAAGAAGGGCAAAGATAACTAAACAAATATATATGAAAATAATATTTTCTGGTTACTACGCTGCCTATACAGCCCCCTCCACCCCTCCCCACCCCACCTCACCCCCATCTCGAATTTTATTGCATTTTTTGAATTTTGAAATTTTCTATTTCTGAAAATTAGGCGTAGGCCAGGGCCTACAGGGCCTATGCATAGCTAGGCCAATGCGGAGGGACTGTGACTGTCACCCTTCTTATTTAGATGTGTGTACAGCCACCCCTCACCCCACCCGTGAATTTATAGAGGCCAGGCCGTAGCTGGGCATACGCCAATACGCATTAACAATATATGGTTGAGGGAGCTGAGATGTAAAAGATCTTATTTGAAAGTCAATTATTATATAAAGATGATTTTTAATATGTACCAAACAAAATCGAAAATCTGATTTGTTCAAATAAGTTCTTAAACCCAAGAAATATTGCCAAGAATATGGATGTGACATTCGAGTTTTCTATTTTTTTCCGGGGGAGGACACAGCACCCTACGCCCCCCCCCCCCCCGCCCACCCCTCCACACACCCACCCTCCACATCCCCCACCCTTTCAAAAGGAAGGGGAGACCGCCTGCTTTGACTTCCCAAAATTGTGAGTATCATCCAATACCTTTAGTTGTGGCCCTGGAGGCACTTTGTCTTGAATTTTAACAAACATATGATCCCTTTTTTATTGAAGATTATCATTTTATTTTAAGATTGTTATAACAGCTTGGAAACGAACCACTGTTTAGATTTAATTGAAACTTTATACATGCGTTGAGCATCAAGCCAGGGACATAATAGACAGGTTAGTTTCAGTTCCTTTAAATGTTGTATTAAAAGCAATATCTTCTTGCAGCTTTGAAACTTCACAATACATGTTCATGTTCTATCTTGTACATGTTCACAATAATAAGTTGTGTTTGAAGCGCCGTAACTTCCATATATATTACAATAAAAAAATTGGCATTTTCAACTTGAATCCCGATAGTCGAGAGTGCTGTCCTCAGACAGCTCTTGTTATATTTACAGTACCAGACAGCTAAAAAGGAATTTAAGTCGCCTGGAGTTGAGGAGGAAGGGACATTTGGACATAGATAGGGCCCAGTCAGCAGTCATGGTAGGCCTACTTCATTCTAATGATTGTCATAATTCTAATGAGTATATGTCATATTTTATATAGCCAATAACAGCTCTATGTATGACTTCGTATGTTGCACACAGATTACAGGCGCAAAGAGTTTTTACATTAAACTCTCATACACCGCAGTGATTGTGTTACCTGCGCATCCCGCATCATATACTCATAACATTTTGCCAGGTCCGACTCATTAAAATTTTACCTTGAAGGAAAGACTCATAGATTTTTCAGAAATGCTGGAAAGGGACTCGTTGAAATGAAAATGTAAAAAAATCACTGCACCCGTCCTATTTGTGTTGCTTTGTATTAAATAATAAATGACATACTAATTATTTCTTATGTCTGTCAGGCGGAATTAGAAGGTAGTGGACGAAACCTAGGGTGCCGTGCTCTGAAACAACGACTATTGTCAAAATATGGAGTGTCTGTAGGAAGGTAAATGCAGTTTCAATATTAAGAGTATCTATTTTAGCTAGATGATTTAGTGCATCAGGAGCAATCCACTCACTTTGATAATGGCATTGAAGTTGGCACTGTTCTCACAGAATAAAGTGGGCTATCCAACTCATCTCAATATCCACCTTTGATCCGCAGCCAGGGAAAATCACTACTTGAGACATTCTGAAGATTACCTAGACTCTTTTTCTTGTGAACAAGATAGAGGTCACACTTTTTAACCTGAATCTTAATCAAACTTGGTCAGTGTCTTAATTTCCTAGTATTTTCAGTATTGAATATAGCTTCCTGTAAATGTTTTGAATAGTGTCAAAGGTTTCCTTTTACCAGTTTTTTTTTCACTTCTGCTTTTAGAGATACAGTGCTTTCAATTCAGCACATACTGGACCCAGATGGTGTCCAAATGCGAAGATCCCATTGCCTATCTAGAAGGATATACACTAGTAAAGGTCCAAATTACCTGGTGCATATAGATGGTTATGACAAACTAAAACGATATGGCTTTGCTGTTCATGGAGCCATCTGTGGGTAAGAATACATGTATAATGGTGTGTTTTTTTATTATACCTCCGCAAACGAAGTTTGAGAGAGGGTATAATTATAATAGTCAGTGATCACTGTTTTATCTGTCGGTCGGTCTGTCTGTGAACATGTTCATGTAATGTTATAGGTGTGCGTGACACAAATTTCCTGCCCCTGTCTCCATGTCGTGTCTAGACTTATTGCCCTTCGACTTAGTAAAATTGCTGTATTCAGAATATTGCAATCTTTAGACTTGTGAGCGAACTACTTCAACAGTTTTCAACTGAAACTTTGTATACATGATCAACATCAAGTGTAGGTGTTCATGACATAAATTGTGTGCAGCTTGTTCAATGACATCCAGAGTTATTGCCCTTGAACTTAGTAATGCATATAAGCAATCTTGTGGAGCGAACTCCTTATACAGTTTTCAAGCGATTGAACTGGAACTTTGTTTACATGATCAACATCAAGTGTAGGTGTGCATGACAGAAATTGTGTGCGGCTTGCTCATTGACATCCAGAGTTATTGCCCTTGGGCTTAGTAAAGATGATGCATTTTGCATATAGCACGCCCGGCCGGGAATCGCACCGCCAGCATCGCTTTTACAATATCGAGCGTTTAAGGCGGAGGATTTCCGGTAATACAGGCGAGCGATCAAAATTGCCGAAATTGAGGTAGGTGTTCAACATTGTGCACGAATATTTTTGTATTTAAACTTTTTTCAACAATCGGAGAATGTCATGCGCTAGCCAACTGACCAAAGCGACTATTCCCGGAATTTGAGCATCGACCATCTACGCATGTTTGAGAAATCCTTTCTCCCGTATACCATCTGTGTGGGGAAAAATCGCATAGCAAATGTAGATGCTATTTATTTCAATATTCAGACCTTTCCATTTATCTTGTGAATTTCCCAGCCATAGACATAGATATCTAACGTGCATATACGAATTTCTAGACACAAATATGGTAAATTGAAGAATTATCGCAAAAATGCACGGCAGTACAGGCGTGCGACCTGCACTGCAGGCGTGCTATGAAATAAGAACAAACTGAAAGTTATGTTATATTCGTCGTTTTGAGAGATGCCTATTTAGGTTTTACTATCATTTTATTGTAACTAGTATTTCGGCAATTTTGATTGCTCGCCTGTATTACCGGAATCCTCCGCCTTAAACTCTCGGTATTGTAAAAGCGATGCTGACGCGTGTATAAGCAATCTTGTGGAGCGAACTTCTTGTACAGTTTTCAAGCGATTGAACTGAAACGTTGTATACATTATCAACATCAAGTGTAGATGTGCATGACATAAGTTCGGCTCGCTCAATGCCACTAAGAGTTATTGCCCTTGGAATTCGTAAAATTGTATAATACACATTTTTGGATATGGCTTTTGCAGTGTATACTTTTTGCGGTGTATACTAAAAGCGGTGCTGCAGGGGTATTAATCACATTCAGTGATATTTCTAGTTATATCAATTACAAGTAAATATGTACTTGAAAAACATTCTTAATATTTACCTTGATTATGAAGCAATATTTTACCGCAGCTTATTGTTGGTATTTTATGTATTCAGATGTTCTTTGCAATTTGTTATTAGTGGCAAACAATGATGCAGATGAGACAGCTCATTTGTTTGTTTGCAAATTCCTGAAATAGACTTGCACTAAAAGGGTTAAGGAGTCACTTTAATCTTGCTCCATGTCCTCGACATTATACATGTATTAATGACTTCCGGGTATGTACATTTTTAAAAATTATATACATTTTCAGATTTTCTCGTAATGTACTATGGCTCAAAGTTGGTAGAACAAATAATGATCCCAAAGTTGTAGCCTCGTTTTTCCTGGAATATGTGAAAGAAATTCAAGGTACAGTATAAACTGGTTTAACCAAGCCCTAATTTTAACGGAATCCTGTTTTAACCGAAATCATTGGCCGGTCCTGGAAAATGCCCTAAAGGTTATAATAGCGTAAATGAGTCTCCATTGCCCTTCCATAGTAAAGTTAGAAAGTTGACAAGCTGTTAAAAACTCAAACCTCGTTAGAATTCTGGGAAACTTACTTTATCATGCAAATAAACATGTCTGCTGTTAAACATCAACAAGGAAATAGGGGGGTTAATACCTTCAAAGAAACATTTCTTCAGTTGTATACTAACACCGGGTCAAAGGTCAACACTATTTTTACCCATTGCAATTTCATACCCTGTCTACTTTCACTTCTCAAATTTATATCAAAAACTGTCAAAAACATGATGAGCTGCATTTTCAAATATCAACAACATGTCCAGAATACAGTTACAGCTAAAAAATAACAGGAAACTGCACTAAAAAAAGTTTTTAAAGAAAAAAAGATTAGCACTCTTTAATACAGAACTACTTTCGACTGCACCAAGCGAGCACATCCTGTTGATTTAGTGTAATTAGACCTTAACCTACTCTGATTTTAAGGAAACTGGTTTATCCGTTACCAGAAATGCTCTTGATGTCTCAGCGCATGCAAATGCATGCGATTAACAATTTATCCGACGACCGTTGTTTGTCACACAATTTTCTAAATTGATCAATTACGGACAAGCGTCTATTCAAGCACCGTAAATAATCCAGCGTATAGAGAATTTCTTCGGAACACCTATAAAACCATGAAATCTACCTATATTTTATCTCTACCAGCAAAATGCCCAGTGTAATATACAGCAAATTACGCAGTCGGTCACGGTTCTCACAGAACAGTTTACACAGCGTGGGCGTGTACATGTCAAGATTAATGCATACATTCGCATTGTCTCAACATTATCGAAGCTCAATTAGATGCGAAGTGTCCGAAAGGGACGGCGAAACCTCCGACTGGTTTAATCAGGTGTTTGTGAATTTAATTGGGCCATTTATGATTGCAAGTTTACGACCGTTATGGTGTAATTAGATCGGACTTGGTTAAAACATTTGACGGGTCTCATTTTTTAACACAGACATTTTTTAGTAAAAAAGTTTTGACTTTGAATTGGATTTTAAAAAAAAGGTACTTGACCTACGGCTCTGACTTGTATTTTGCTAGAAGTTCAACATTTTTTCGATTGACTCCTGAAAGTGGAGCGCGGCTCACGGCTGTCATCTGACAGCTCTTGCTATTTAGACCATTTCAGTCATGTAATGATGTTATCAAGGAACTCTTTTATGAAAATAAAAGAGACTGATCAATAATTATTGAACAGTTTAGACTGTGTTCTGCACAGGTTGATCTAAATTTTAATTCAATTTGCTTATTGTAAAATTGATGCATTGGTACACAATCAGCTCTCCGTAAAGGGCTTAAATTTGTTAAAATCTGTAATCCGTAACTCGATCTGTTGTGCTAAATTGAAGGCATGGACGGTCTAGTTAGCTAGTGTACATGGCAGGTTATAGCAAATGTGTTCAATAAATTAGAATGTTGATCTATGTGTGCCGAGAAAATAGGTGCCTGATATTTTTTTTTCTCAGGCAGCAAATTTCTATCCCGTCAGTGGTGACGTCCTAACAGTGGTGACGTCATCAATTGTACATGTATCGGCATAACAAGAATATTTGGAGTTTTTCAAAGGAAAAAAAAGAAAAAAAAAGAAAATCAATTGAAAACAATCAACCTGCTAAAAAGAATACCATATTAGTGCCTGATCGTATCCAGTTCATCAGGTTCGACCAAAAAAAAAAGAAGCGCGAGACTCTATTGTATTCTCTATTTATGTAGTGAAAGGAAAAAGAAACGCATATTGGGTATTTCCGCTGCATATTGTATGTTTAATATGCTACTGCTAATCGAATGGTACAGTGCGACATTAGGCCTGTCCTTTCGGAAAGAAGGTTTAAGCATCACCGAACACGCCAATGGTTACCCATTTAAAGTTTCATTATCGCCAGAATGCGCATATTTGGCTCAAGCTGGTGAGCAAACTTAGGCTTTAAATGTTGCAATCTTTTTACATTAAGCACAATACTGAAATGGCTTGACTTTTCAAGAGAAACTTCAACATTTATGAATTTCGTGTAACAAAGTATACTTTGATTAAAAGGTCTACTACATGACAGAGTTCTCCTTTCTGTAATTAGTTGTGGCCCCCTTTTGTACAAAACACGTTGGGATATATCTGGAATATTACGTGGAATTATGTGTATATAATAGTGTAGTATAGGCATTTTTTTGAGTATGCGTTTCATTTTCCTCTCAGTATATATGTAACAGTTAATTAATATTTTCAAGGTATTCCTAGGTGCATTCGCATGGATGCCGGAACTGAAAACGGGACTATAGCAGACATGCAACAAGCCTTCAGATGGCACCACGATGATCAGTGTAGTGGTAGTAAAAGTGTCCTCATTGGTAGTTCTCATTCAAACCAGGTAACATTTGTTATGCCCTCGATGGGAGGATATAGTGATCGGTCCGTGCGTCTGTCCGAAATCATATCTCGGCCAATACTCAGAAACTATTGAAGGGAATTTCGTCAAACTTCACACAATTATTAATCACAATGAGAAGGTGTGTCCGCACGCAATATTTGGGTCTGTAACTCAATGGTCAAGGTCACGCTTGGAGGTCAAAGGTTTAAAATCAATGTTTTTTTTGTGACTTAGCCATTACTTAGAAACTACTGAAGGGAATTTCACCACACAAATGCTAATCACAATAAGAAGGTGTGTTGCGCACAATAATGAGGCCATACCTCAACGGTCATGGTCACACTTGGAAGTCAAAGGTTAAAAAACAACATTATTTGAGTGCATAAAACACAGGTTTACATTTTTTACCAAAAACCAAATAATAATGTTGGAATGGAGGGTTAATCATGATGAGAAGGTGTGTCGTGCACACAATGCAGGTCAGTACCTCAAAGGTCAAGGTCACACAAGATCAAATGTTACATGAGTGTAATTGTGTCTTGACAGTAACTCCAAAACTACTGAAAAGGGATTTTGATATAACTACTCTGAAATGTATAGCAAGATGACAAGGTATGTTAAGCCGAAGACTCTGACCAATACCTCAAAAGTCAAGGTCACACTTAGAGGTCAAAGGTTAAATCGGTGAAATGTGTCTCTGCAGTAGTAGCTCAAATCTATTTAAGGGATTTTTATATAACTACACAGGAGTGTTTGTTTGTTTAGGGTTTAACTTCACTTTCAACAATTTTTCAGTCATATCTCATATCATGACAGTATCCACTTGTAGCAGTGAGCTCAATGAGCTCATTTTAAAGCCTCACTGGAATACCATGTCGTAGACACATGACATGATACCCCACCCAGTCACATTGTACTGACACCAGGCCGACCAGTTCCTAGAACTAACATTTTATATGCTTTCAAACTTTCCTCATTTGTCATCTGTTTTTCCAGTTTTCTAGAAAGTAACTAAGAAACCCTAAATTCTTTAATGTACAAGTTTCTAGAAAGGTCACCGATAGTCGAGCGTGCTGTTTTCCCACAGCTCTTGTTACGATATATACTAAATTAATGTTATATATAACATGGTTTGTTAAGCATAAAACAAATCTTATTTTAAGGATGAAACATATGTCATTTCTGTACAAATTACCCATGGAAGGAAATTTCTAAAAGCTATGAATTACCTGTAATTTTTTTCTAACAGAGAATAGAAGCTTGGTGGAGAATGTTGAGAAACATGGGTGGACAGTACTGGATGGATTATTTCAAAGGCTTAGATAACCAGGGATTAATATCTACTGCTAATCAGTTACATTTGTAAGTAATGTTACTGGTGATTAGTGCTAGCACTACATATTATTAGTCCCTTACCGGTGAAACCGGTAGACTAGGTTTCCTATCCGTCTGTCCCACCTAATGGTTTTTGAGAAGAAAATTAGTTTGTGTCTCCTACCGGTGAAACCAGAGGGCATTATATGTTAACTCTCCGTCTGTCCGTCCCACCAAATGGTTTTCCGGACATTTTTTTACCATGCTTGAAGATATTGACTTGCAAATTTGTATACATGCCGCTTTCTCGTAAAGGCTTACGCACAAGTTCGACTCTCTGCTGTTTATCTCCTTTTTTGTTTGGAGTTACGGCCCTTTGAAATGAGAGATTTGTAATATACGGTAAATGATTTTCTGACCTCCCCATGCTTCACGATATTGAGTTGCAAATTGGTATGTAACTTTTTCATACAGGGTTACAAATCAAGTTTGAATCCCGGCTTATTATCCCCTTTTTGGCAGAGTTAAAGCCCTTTGAACTTAGAAACGTTTTATATAAATGATATTTAGACCCTTTTTTGCCATTTTTTTCTTCCAGATATTGAGCTTAAATTGGTATTTCGCTTTCTCATAAAAGGTAACATATCAAGTTAGAGTTCTGGCTGATTATCCCCCTTTTATGAATACATTCTCAAGAAAGTTTATTGGGGCCGGTAGGGGACGTGTATTGCTTTATTTGTTGTGCATTTATTTTTAATCTAAGCTCATACACGTTTATAATGGCAGAATATTTTAAGTTTAATCAAGATATGTAACCAAAGATCATTGTCCAGCATAGAACAGACACAGTGTTGTAATCTAAACAGCACATTTTTACACTGCCTTTGTGTAAAAAAAAAAAACAGAGTGACCCAGGTGCAATACCCTACTCATTAAAATGATTTCCATAAAATCTTCTGTTTGTTTTTTGATGTAAAGCACCGTTATACCCAGGAAATCGGTTTTAAGTTTTGGAGAATTGGGTGATCAAACTAATGACTCTGGATTGCATCCATTATGTTAGTCACTGGACCACTTAACCCCTTGTGACATGTCAAGCACATAAATTATACATCTACATTTTATCTCCATAAACTGAGTATGGTAAACATTTGTGTAGGGTGTATCATTAAATGGCAGCCTGTATTTGCATGTATGATATACACTGACATGACATCGATGTCGTATCGCGATGTCGACCTGATCATTATTTTCATTTAGAAATGTGTATAATAAAACTCAAGTTACCTTCATCCGTTAAATACGGTGTCCGGTTGGGGCCAGATACAATGTCGCATTGTCATGGGCGATAATGCGACACCCGACAATGCTACATCACGACACTGCGATACGACAATGCGACACGACATCGTGTCATAATGTCGCGATGTTGTTGGCGTAAATTACGACAATTGAAAGAAAGTCGTGTTGTCGTGGGCGACAATTATGTCACGATGTCGTACGGCAATGTTGCGTTGTCGTTTCTAAATGTCGAGTTGTCGCATCGCGATGTCGCCCACGACAATGCGACATTGTATCTGGCCCCAACCGGACACCGTAGTTAAAGGAAGACTCCAATTTTCCGCCACGTTATACCGGTGCTATGTTACAATATAAATGATCAGGTCGACAATGTGACATGGTGTTGCAATGTCGTGGGCGAGATTACGACAATGCAACATACAGTTGTGTTGTTGACAATGCAGTACGACATTGTATAGCAAGAGCACCACAATGCGACATTGTATCTGGCCATAACCGGACACGTAGAAATCAGTAAATAAAACAGTATTAATTTAGACGTGTATGTACAATATGATTGTTTCAGGGAATGTTTGAGATTTTGTTTCACCAAAATAATTCAAAGAGAATTGGATATGATAAAAAATGAATGGAATGAGCACAGAGTGAGGTCTCAGACTCCAGACAACCCTACTGGAAAACCAACACTTTTGTACCATCACCCTGAACTGTTTGGTAAGTACATGATTTTTTTCTGAAAATAACACTCAATATATAATAATTGCCAGTAATTGGTAAGGCTTCAGTGCAAAACTATTGAAGTGGTGGAGTACAAACCTAGCTGGAGCAATTGAGAAAGGTGAACACATTTTAAAGGCACGAGCATTGTGTGGAAGAGTTGCTCATGTTCAATTTGTTTTATGGCTATGATCATAGTATACATGGTTGAATTATCCACTACTAAAGTATATCATTCAAGACAATGCAATCATAATTGATAATGTGATTTTAAAATCCAAATAGAATCCTCCAACAGAATGATTAAGATTAATTACATACATCATTAGTTACCTAGTATAACTGAAGATGTACAGTTTATTACGACTTAAAACAGGTTACACGACTTTGAATGGTGTTTTACCCATTTATTTATTACCTTGATTTACATAAGTTTGCACCCATTCTCCTGTATAAACTAATTGCATCTGGCATGTTTTACTCTTGTTAGAAACTTAATTTTTTCACAGGGTCAGTGGATTACAAGTTTGAGATGGAACCCGATGACCTAAGTATTTTTGAAACGTTTACTAACAAGCAATCACCGTTTGGTTGTTTAGATGATTTCAGGGACCATACCCAGATGTTACTTCTTGAACATGGAAAACAAATGCCAGAAACAACAGAAGATGCTACAGAGTGTGTGTGCTTGGCTATTGTAACAGTTGTAGACAATAGAATTACCTGTAATTAGTCATACCTGTTGTGGTCTATTAGTATAGCAGCCACTGTCTTAGGAGTCACATTGTCTGTACCCATTTATACAATGTATGTGTATATCACAGTCATATTGTGTGGTGTTTAGTCTGTGTGTAGATCATCCTGTTTTATGTATGAGGTCACTTTGGTATTTCCCGTTGAGTGTCTTATGACAGTGTTGACTGTAAGTTGTAGTATTAGATATAATGCTTATTAGTTAATAGATGTATGATTATCAAGTTTGATAGCAGTAGGATTGCATTTGGAGTCGCAATTGGCAGGTTGGTTCGAATGTTAGTTGTATTATTATGTATGTGACTTGTTGAGCTGTTGGATGGATGACAATAGTATTACTGTTGTGGGTTGAGTTATCTAGTTTGTTAGTTATTGGATTGTTAGTGTAATGTTGTGTAAATTTGTATTGGAATGTGTAGGAAGTTTTGTATTGAAGGGGTGAGTTAGTGGGAGTTATGGGATGTGTTGGTATTAGTGATTGGGTTGTTGATATGTTTGTATTTGGTTGAGTTGTGGGATATTGAGGTTGTAGATGGGTGGATGATTTTATGGAATGTTAGAAGGGTTTGGTGTGAAGTGAGGGGGTGGGGAAGTGATGGGTGGTAAGTTAGGGGAAGTAGGGATTGGTAATAGGTATTAGGGGATGAGATGTTGAGAGGGAGAAGGGGGAATGTTGTGTTTTTTTTTGTGAGGGTGTGGGGGGGGGGGTAGGTGGGGTGTTTAGGTGAGGATTAGGTTGGTTTTTGTGTATTTGGATTTGGGGTGTGGGATGAAGTGGAAGATTGTTGGTTGAGAGAGGGGTGTAGGGTATGTATTTTGTTATTTTAGGAGGTGTTTGGGTGAGGTTTGTTTTTATGAGGGGTGTTGGGTTAGGATATGGGTGTTGATGGTATTGGGGGGTTTGGGTATATAAGTGTTGGTATGTAGTGTTTGGTATATAGGTGTTGGGTATATAAGTGTTTGGTATATAAGTGTTGGTATATAAGGGTTGGTATATAAGTGTTGGGTATATAAGTGTTTAGTATATAAGTGGTGGGTTTTATGAGTGTTTTGGTAAGTGTTTGGTATATAAGTGTTGGGTTTGTATGATGATTGTGGTGGGGGTTTGAGGGGTTTGTAAAGTTGGTATATATGTTGTGTTTGGTATATAAGTGTTGGTATATAAGTGTTTGGGGTTATATAGTGTGTTTGGGTATGTTAGTGTTGGTAGATAAGTGTTTGGATATTATGTGTTGGGTTATAAGTGTTTATATTGTTGGTATATAAGTGTTTGGGTGTATATAAGTGTTTGGTATATAAGGGTTTGGTTTATAGTTGTTGGTTTTATTGGTTTGGGTATATTAGTGTTGTGTTTATAGTTTGTTGGTTGTTTTAAGTGTTGGGTATAGTTGAAGTGTTTGGTGTAGTGTGTGTAGTGTTTT